>VMDO01002655.1:95040-162395 GCA_007922755.1 Pedetes capensis
GGGTCGGGCCTGGTTAGTACCTGGATGGGAGACCGCCTGGGAACACCAGAAGCTGTAGGCTTGGGAGAAGGACCTGGCAACCCCCTCCCAAAAATCAATCTGCCATTGAAAACCCTATGAACAGCAGAGAAGCACTGACAATAGTGCTTCCCCTGTTGAACAGAGGGTCGCTATGAGTCGGATACCGACTTGACGGCACTTAACAACAACAACAATAATTAACTTTTTTAAAAAAGGAGGAAGAACCAGAAGATAATTTGTAACAACCACAGCTGCTGGAGAGTCAGGAGGGACAACATGGAAAGAAGAAAAACAGAGATAGAGCATCCCAAATTCTGTGTCTAAATGGTCCAAGTGTCTGGGTGACTCAGAAATAAGGCATGCATCTGGTGGCCCCCAAGCTGAAGCTAAAAGAACTGAGCTGGGATTTTAGCTGCTTCTAACTCTAGGAAACACAGAGCCTGCTAAGTGGATCTAGTCAGTGCTGCTAAAAACAAAAACAAGCAAACAAACAAACCCAACCAACCAACCAAAAATCCTATTTATAGTCGTGACAGGATTCAGAGTCTCTAAACTGTGAATATATCATTCACAATGTTGAGGATGCAACTGAGAATTACTAGACATAAAGATGTAGGAAAATGTGATCTATTTGCACTAGAAAAGACAATCAGTGGAGGCTGGTCCCAAGTTAAACAAGATGTTGGACTTAGAAAGCAAGAATCTTTTGTGTGGGGGTGCTGGTTGAGACAAGATCTTGCTATGTTGTCCAGGCTGGTTTTGAACTCTCAGTCCTTCAGCTTCCCTAGTGGTGGGATTATAGGTGTGTGCTGCCACACTCCAGTGCAAACAAGGATCTTAAAGCAATTACTATAACCTGAACTAGTCTGTTAGAGTTTCCATGACAAAGTATCAGAGATTATTATTGTTGTTGTTGGGTACCACTCATAGCCACCCTATGCACAATAGAGGAAACACTCCCCAACACTGTGACATGCCCAGCACTGTTGTCAGTGCTTCTCTGATATTCATAGGATTTTCAATGATTAATTGTTTCCTGAGTGGGCTGCCAGGTTCTTCTCTTTAGCCTACAGCACCTGCTTGGTGTACGCAAGGGGTCTCCCATCCAAGGACTAACCAGACCGACCCTGCTTAGCTTCCAAGATCAGGAGGCATCAGATGCCAGGGTACTATGGTTGCAGAGATCAGACATTGGGTGGCTCAGAAAACAGAAATTTATTTTCTCATAGTTCTGATAGTTGGGCATCTAAGATAAAGTATGGGCAAGGTTGACTTCTCCTGAGTCTTCTCCCTGCATTCTTACATGGCCTTTCCTCTGGGCATGCTTCTCCCTACTGACTCTTTTCAGTGCTGGGAATTGAACCCAAAGATTTTCTCATGCATATGAAGGAAGGACTTTACCACTGAGCTATATCCCCATTCTCTTTTTATAAAATATCAAACAGCCAGGCCCAGTGGCTTATGCCTGTAATCCCCCGAAACTCGAAACTTGGGAGGTAGAAGCCAGAGGCAGCCTGTGCTAACTTAGTGAGACCCTGCCTCGAGATAAAAAAGTAAAAAATGGACTGAGAATGCAGCCCAGTGGCAGAATACTTGCAAAGTATGTGTGAGGCCCTGGGATCAATCCCTAAGTACCACACACAAAAAAACAAAGCAAAGCAAAACAAAGAAGTCATTTGGATTAGGGCCCAGTCATGTGATCTCATTTAATTTTTTATTTTATTTATTTATTTATTTATTTTTGCTGTACTGGGATGTTGAACCTGGAGCCTGGGATTTAGCTCAGTTGGTAGAGCAATGCTCGGCAGTTTCTGAGGTCCCAGGTTCAATTCCCAGCACCACAAAAAATGGGAGAAGAATGTGGAAATCCACTTCCGAAGCAATTCTGAAACAACCAGCCATTGGAAACCCTGTAAGGGTCGATATGAGTCAGACATGACTCGGTGGCTCCCAACAACAACAAAAAACATCTCAGGGCAGAGACAGAAACCAATCAAAGTAACCAGAAACAAATTCTAAAAATGAAAAACACACTGTATTTAATAATGTATTTAAACTGGGCATGGTGGCACATGCCTGTAATTCTAATACTTGGGAAGCTGAGAGAGGAGATCACTTGTTCATGGCCAGCCTAGAGTACAGAGCAAATCTCTGTCTCTACATAAATAAAATTTAAGAAGTGATACACTTTATTTATTTATTTATTATGGTACTTGGAAGTTGAACCCAGGGCCTCACACATACTTTGCAAGCGCTCTACCACTGGGCTGTATCTTGAGCCCATTTTTTATGTTTTAATTTTGAGACAGAGGGTACAGCACTGTGGTACAGCCCTGGGTTCAACCCTTCAGTACTGAAAAAAAAAGAAAAGAGAAAAAAAGGAAAGAAAAACATTTCAAGAAGCCAGGTGCTGGGTAGGGTAAAAGGGAGTCTTTGGACTGGTGAGAATAATTAAGGCCAAAAGTATGAAACTGAAACCAGAAGGGCTACTCGGAAGCTTTCATATGGATGTGGAGATGTTGGCCTCTTCCAGCTCAAATCAGCTTCTGTGGCAGTGGTGGTCAAGCTTGTACTCTGGGGGCAGAAAAGGAGCAGCTTCTCCAGAGTTGGACCCGCACAGGATAAAAGATCCAAAATTCGAGGTTGGGGTTCTCCAGGCATGGCTCCAACCAGATCAACAGCGGGGGTGACATGAGATAATCATAAAGATTCTCGTCTGCTTTTTACCATGGTCAAGGACAATTAGATACTTGACAAATCATCATCCATTTTTTTCCCCCTGATGGTCCTGGGGTTGGAACCCAGGGCCTTGGGCAGTCAAGTACTCTACAACTTGAGCTATATTCCAACAAATTAGACATTTGAGAAAAACATCTTATAGTTGCAGACCCTCTCTAAAAAAACAAAAAGAAAGAAAGAAAGAAAAAGAAAAAGGGAAAGGAAATCAAGCAAAGCAGCAAATAAAAAGAGTTCCTTAGAAGGAATACGAATCATGCAGTGAGAGAAAATAAAATAGCTTGTTCAGTAAAAAGAAGAGACTGTATATTTGAAAGGGATATTCAGCCTGGCAGCTTGGTGCATGGCCATAATTCAGCTACTCTGGAGTCTGAGGCAGGAGGATCGAAAGTTTGGGACCAGAGGTAGCCTGCACAACTTAGCAAGACTCTGTCTCAAAATTTAAAAAAAAGAATTTAAAAAAGAGCTGGAGGTACAGCTCAATGGTAGAGTGCTGGCCTAGCATGTACGAAACCATGGGTTCAATCCCTTCGGGCTACAATAAATAAATAAATAAATAAATAAATAAATAAATATTAATATAGGACATTTAAAGAACATGAAAGTATTTTTGGAAATTCATACTAGAAGACTCCTGTAGGAAGTCCAATGTGCAACTAATCAGTGTTTGAGAGGGAAAGAACAGAGAAAATGGCAGCGGGGAACTGATCACTGAACTGAGTGTACTTCCCAGAAGGGACAAACAAGACTTTTCAGATGAGATGATACCCACCAGTGCCCAGTCCCAAGCCTACCCGTGACATTGACAGGGACTTGGGAAGGAGTATAAACGGTGGACAATGTACCATATGTTTAAATTTCAAATTACAAATGAAGTTACCCAGTTATCAAATAAAATACATCCAGTTCTCCTACCTTGACAAACATACCTTCCTAACTCCCGGGGGGCCAGGCTCGGATAGAGAATACTCAGACTACTTAGAGTTCTGCTCCAGAATGTGGGATGAGCCAGCAGCCCCACACCCACCCTTTCTCATCCAGCTCCTGGTCTGCTCCACATCACAAGGGCTCACGACCCCACATATCCGCCCTCTGGCCATGGTTTCCACAAACAGCCATTCTTTGGAACTCCATAAGCTAAGGAGACAGAGACAGTGAAGGAAATGTACGTAAGTCATTGTTGTGGCCTGGGTTCTGAACTATCTCAGAGACTCTTCAACTTGTGGGAAGGGGCCTGGCTAGAGGATGGCCAGGGAACTCCCTAAAGTGGAGGGCCCAAGGCAGTGGACATTCTTGTCCACATCTCAGGGGTACCCTTCCCAGCTTGATCAAGGAGACATCCACACCAAGGGCTCCATTTCATCATTGTGAAATTTTAGAACACTAAGACAAAGAGAAGATTCTAAAAACTTCCAGAAGGTGGAGATGGGGGAGAGACAGAGAGAGAATAGGTTTCATATAAGGAGTCATAATAAAAATGACAACAGACTTCCAGACAAAGATAGAGGGAGAAGACAGGAGGTGATCCTTTCAAAATTCTGAGGGCAGTGGTTTCTAACCTAGATTTCTATATTCTGCCAAATTTTCTGTTCAGTGTGGTTACATAATTAAGGACATTTCAACATGCAAAGAGCAGATATGGCCCACATACTTTCCTTAGGAAGCTGCTGGAGAATAGGCCACACTTAAAGAAACAATCCGAGAGGAAAACAGAGGACTTAGTGCTACATGGGGGCTGGGGTTTAGCTCAGTGAGTAGAGAGCTGCTCTGTGCTCTCTGAGGCCCTGGGTTTGATCCCCAGAACCACAAAAACAGGAGAAGGACCTGGAAGCCCACTCCTGAAACCATCAGCCATTGAAAATCCTATGAATAGCAGGAAAGCACTGACACAGTGCCAGGGACAGGGAATGTTCCTTTCTGTTATACACAGGGTCACTATGAGTCAGACTCAACTCAACAGCACCTTACAACAAAGTGCTGCTTGGAGCCCATCCAAGAGAAAATGGAAGGGCCCCAAAGGATGGGTGCATTTGCATTTTTGTTGCTGTGGGGCAGTCACCACAAACTTAACACATTATCTATACATCTCCCACTTCCATGAGCTAGAAGTCAGGGAGAAGGCATGATTGAGTCCCCTGCTTGGGGTCTTTAGAGACTCAAATCAGCATATTGGTTAAGCTGCTTTCTCATCTGGAGAATCAGGGGTAGAAACCTCTCCCAGGAGGCCTCAGGTTATCCTTGTGGTTGCAGGATGGACAGTTCCAATGGAGCTTGAGGTCTTTGCCCCAAGGCCACCTCCTTTCCAATCCCCTCAGGGCCACCTCTTGGAGTCTCCGCCTTCTTTGTTCTGCCATCAGCCACAGAAACTTTCTGCTTGAAAAGAGTGCCTATGATTAGGTCAGGCCACCTGAAGAAATCTCCTTAGCTAAAGGTCAACTGATCAGTAACCTTAGTCACACCCATGGTGTCCCTTTTGACACAAAACAAGGCATAAGCACAGGAGGGACTTCTCAGCAGGTCACAGGTCCTGCCTTCACTCAGGGGAGGTGCACATATAAGGGCAAGGGTGGCTAGGGGTCAGTAGAGATTGTGTAGCCACCATAAGGGTAAAAGGACATCTCAGGTGACAGGAGCACAGCGATCCCCGAGGGCAGCTAGAGAAGCCAGAGGACCCTGGGGGAGAGATTTCTTCAAGATGAAACTAACTTGAGAAATGAGTTAGGACATATGGAAAGGAAAACCAAAACAAAACAAAAAACCTCCAGACTTTTAACAACTTCCTGGAAAATAAAAGGTTGCTTAGGAAAGAAAAAGGAACTGACAGCAATCTCTGTGGCTCAGAGGATGAAACAGTGCCTACACAGGCACAGCAGTGTAAACCCAAATATTTCTATAAACATATTTTTGGAAATATAGGCAGAGGAACTGTGTTTGAGAGTGTGTGTTGGAGGAAGTGAGTAAAAGAACAAAATGATCATCTTCCAGGACACACAAAAAAATGTCTCTAATTTAGAAACTAAAAGCAAGGAACACAGGCACCTCATTTAGAGATTGGGAGGTTAAAAAGTAAACAATAAAAATAAAAGTCAGTCCAAAGAATTACAAGTGTGATGAGTAGGCAGAGAATGATCCTTTTTGAAATGTCAGAAGTCCCTGGCTCTTTGTGTGTATGTTGTTGTTAGGTGCCTTCGAGTTGGTATCCTACTCATAGCGACATACAACAGATGAAACACTGTTGTCAGTGCTTCTCTGCTATTCATAGGGTTTTCAATGGCTGATTGGTTTTTGGGAGTGGGTTGTTATGTCTTTCTCCCAAGCCTACAGCACCTGGTATTCCCAGGTGGTCTCCCATCCAAGTACTGACCAGGCCTGACCCTGCTTAGCTTCTGAGATCTGATAAGATCGGATGCCACCGTGGTACGCTGCAGATATTTGTGTGTATATAACTGATAAAAACAAAAAATTTGATGTAAGAAGGTAAAGGTTTAGAAAATCAATATATCTGGGCATCTGCACTCAGTCAACTTCTCTTCTAATTACTTAGATCATCATGATCACACCTGTGGGCCCAAGTCTCTTATTTGCTGGTGACTTCCAAGATGTCACCTTCTTCCCTACTGCTGCACCTGGGCAACCTCATACTAGCTGGATGTCTCCTCCAGGCTGGGAGGAGACATCCAGCTAGACTCCCAGTGCCTCCAACTCAACCCATCCAATCTGCTCATTTTCCTGCCTCCCAGCCAACCCCAGATCTGCCCATGTATCTCTTGGTTCAAGGTATCTGCCCACCTATTCAAGGAAGATACCTGTGGTGGGAGTAGGGGAAGGGGCCTAAACATTTTCTACCTTTCACCCCACATTGAATCAACTTTTTTTTTTTTTTTTTTGAGAGAAGGGGAAGGAAATGGCAGCCCACCCCTGAGACGATCACCAAAAAATAATTAGCCATTGAAAACTCTATAAGGGTTGCTATGGGTCCGACCTGACTCGACAGCACCTAACAACAACAACAAATCACCACTGTAAAGGATCTCATCTCTAATCTGGACACTTGACAATCATTTCCAAAGTTCTCTGTTTGCCACATCTTTCTCCAGTTCATCCTATATAACCCTTCAGGAAAAATCCTTCAAACTGAAAAATAAAGTAAAACAAAAATGGTATGAGTTTAAAAATCCTACTGGCTCTTTGCCTGTAGTATAAGATCTGCAATTCTAAGCACAGATCATAAGTCTTGTCCACTGTCCTCTGATATCCTAACTAACCATTCCCCTGCATGAAGCCTGCACTTTGCATGGTGGCATCCATGCAAAACTCCCTGGAGTCCCCAACTCCATCCCCCCAGCACACTCTCCCACTTCCTGTCTCTTGGCCTGCACACTCCTGGCCTTTCCCTATCCCTCCCCAGCAAGGTCCTACCCTTCTTTGAAGTCTTAAGGCTGTAGCCACTCTTCTGCAAGGCAAAGCCTTCAGGGACAGCTGGGCACCTGTCTTTGGTGCCCTGCGCCTCAAGTCCACTGGCACCATCAGGTTGATCATTCTCTTCTCTTGCCGCACCAGGTACACCCTGAAATCAGAGAACATGTCACACTGTGAGCCTGATGGCAAATGCTCGCTAAGTGAATGAAAAAACAAAAGCTGAGTTTAGAGGAATCCTTGTCAGTGAAGATGCTTTCAGTTACAAGCAACAGAAAGGATACCCTAAGTTTCTTGACCAAAGGGCAGTTATGGGCCCCGGTAAGGTGAAAAGTGTAGGCAGGGCCAGCTCCATGAACCTGAGACTATGTCCAGGAGGGCCCTGTGCTTGGAGGAAGCTCTATTGTCCCAGTGTTGCAATCTTAATGACATCTTTGAGTGTGTGTTTTGTAAGTGAAGTCAATGGGACAGGCTTGTAGTCAGAGGAGAGGTCTTAACATACGTGTCCACTGTTCCTTGATGCACATTCCCATAAAGACTTGTGATGTGCTGTGAGCACAGAATTCTAGGACCCCATGATGAGACTGAAGGTGAGGACAAGGTCCCATGTCACATCTGTTACTGAGTAACTGGGGGCAGTTACACTTCTGAGGGACTTTGCCTTTCATTTCAACCAGAACTTGCCTCAAGGGCACAAAGAAGAGAATGGCCACCAGGTGCAGTGGCACATGCCTATAATCCCAGCAACTTGGGAGGTGGAGGCAGGATTGCAGGTTCAAGACCAGAAGTAGCCTACATAATTTAGAGTAACCCTATCTCAAAATACAAAGTAAAAGATGGACTAGGGGTATGGCTCAGAAGTTGAGCACTTGTAAAAAGCCCTGCGTTCATCTCCCCAGTACCGAACAGAAAGAAAGAAAGAGAGAAAGAGGGGGGTGGGGAGAGAAAAACACCTGCCAGAGTCCCTGTCCTACCTTCCTTGCTCACACATTATGTCTTTACATTGGGCACCCAATTAAACTGAAAATGAAGATGAAGGTGGAAGGGGATAGGTGACCAGAGTTTCTTTCCCTTTTGTCCTTTCTGATTCCTTAGCAAACTAAAGGTCAAGAGCTGTGGTGGGACATGTTTTTATCAAGACTGAAGGAAACTGCACTTATAGCACACACCTGCAATCCCAGCACTCAGGAAGCTGAAGCAGGAGGATTGTGAGTTCCAGGCCAGCCTGGGCTACATAGCAACATCCTCTTGCAAAAAAAAAAAAAAAAAAAAAAAGAGAGAGAGAGAGAGAGAGAGAGAGAGAGAGAGAGAAAGCGAGAGAGAGAGAGCGAGCATGCGAGCGAACGAGCGAGCTGGGTGCAGTGGTGCACGCCTGTAATCCCAGCAGCCCAGGAGGTGGAGGCAGGAGGATTGCAAGTTCGAGACCAGAGGCAGTTTGAGTAATTTAGGAAGACACTGTTCTCAAAAAAGTGAAAAAATGGGCTGAGGGTGCTCAGTGGTTCGGCACTTGCAGAGCATGCAAGTGTGAGGCCCTGGGTTCAATTCCCAGTACCACACACACAAAAAAAAAAAAAAAGAAAGAAAGAAAGAAGGAAGAAAAGAGTGAAGTAAAAACAGTTGGATCAGTCAGATGCAGTGTTTGTATCATTTTGGCCAGAACCAAACACAAATACACGCCTGCACCACTCCATGTGGTGCAAATTGTGTTACCCTTGCTTCAAATACACTATTTGCCTTTAAAACTGACATTGTGCAATATAAACCTGCATGGTACAATCCATGCTAATAACTCATAATTTTAATTTTCTTTTACTTAGAATGGCACTTAATGGCCAATGCAGTATACCACAGAAAGTCAAGAGAAGGACGGTGGAGGAGAAAGTAACGCATTGTATTTTGGTACGTGGAGTGGTACTTTGTCCCTGTTTTTGAACAGAGCTGGTGCTTTCACTTTCCCTGGGGGCTTGCCACTGATGGGCCCAGCCTGAGTCTGTGAGTAGGGCTGACTTCAGCCACCTCTAGCTTCAGGCTTTCAAATGACAAAGTCTACCCCTCAGCCCTGGCCTTTGGGTGCAGGCTTTGATGGTGGCCTCTCAAGTGGCAGGATATAGGCCTCTGCCACTCTGGCCTGTGCCTGCAGCAGTAGCCCTGTGGCATCCGATCCCGTCAGATCTCAGAAGCTAAGCAGGGTCGGGCCTGGTTAGTACCTGGATGGGAGACCGCCTGGGAACACCAGAAGCTGTAGGCTTGGGAGAAGGACCTGGCAACCCCCTCCCAAAAATCAATCTGCCATTGAAAACCCTATGAACAGCAGTGAAGCACTGACAATAGTGTTTCCCCTGTTGAACAAAGGGTCGCTATGAGTCGGATACCGACTTGATGGCACCTAACGACAACAACAACACTCTGGCCTGTGAGGGGATCTATGGTGTCCTGGTCCCCTCAGTGCTGTTAGATGTCCCTGGTGGAGTCATCTGAAGTGGCCACTGGGGAGAATGTCCCTTCAAGAGAGAATTCAACATCCTCAATGGCCCTCTTCCTGTTGGCATGAGAGAGAACCTAAGTTGGCATGAGAGAGAACCTAGAAAACAAGTGAGTGCCCCTTTGTGTTTGCTGGAGTTGGGGTCTTTCTGGTCACATACCCCAGAGGGTCCAGCTCAGCATTCCATCTTCCACAGGATTCCTGCACAAGTCATTCTGATTGTAAATGGTAGCCTGGGAACTTCTGTTTCCTGCACCAGGCCTCCCAGCTTTTCCTCTGCCCGCCACAGGTAAGCTCGATCTCAGCGCTACTCTCTGGACCATGGCCCACATCTGGGTTTCTGCCCCCGGGAATGAAACCACGAGGTGCAGGCACTGCGGGTCTGCCTTTAGTCTACATGTGTACATCTTTGCAAAGTCAAAGGAGGGCCTTCCATAAACCACGGCCAAGATCAACCACAAATCAAGAATCACTTGGTCCTGTGTGGCTGGGGTCAAAAAATACAGAGGCTGGGTGCGGTGGTGCATGCCTGTAATCCCAGTGGCTTGGGAGGCGAAGGCAGGAGGATCGCAAGTTTGAGACCAGAGGCAGTCTGTGTAATTTAGAGAGACCCTGTCTCAAAAACTGAAAAAATGGGCTGGGGGTGCACTTCAGTGGTTCAGCACTTGCAAAGCATGCAGGAGTGAGGCCCTGGGTTCAACCCCCAGTACCAAAAAAAAAAAAAAAAAAGAGAAAGAGAGAGGAAAATTAAAATAAGTAAACATATTCATTTGTGCAACACTTGAATAATTTTTAAAATTAAGTTTTTAAAAATTAATGAGAAAAACAAGGCTGGTGCAGTGGTGGAACATGACAGTAATTCCAGCAACCAGGGGGGCTGAGGCAGGAGGCTCAAGAGTTCAAGGTCAGAGGCAGTCTGCATAATTTAGTGAGAACGTGACTCAAAATAAGAAGTTAAAAATGCAAAGTATGTGTGAGGACCTAGGTTCAACCCCTAAGTACCACAGAGAGGGAGAGAAAGAGAGAGAGAGAGAGAGAGAGAGAGAGAGAGAGAGAGAGAGAATATCAATAATCAAAGGAAAAAACAGATAATTTGGGCTTCACAAAAAAATTTTAAGTTGTATAATGAAAGATATTATCAATAGAGTAAAAAGGCAGCCCACAGAGCGGGAGAAAAACTTGCAAATCACATAACTGATAAGGGATTGATATCTGGAATATATAGAGACCTAAAACTCACCACCAACAATAAAACAACTCAATTCAAAAGAATCCAAAGAAGATGTACAAATACTGTAGCCAATAAGCTCAAGGAAAAATGCTCAACATCATTAATCATTAGGAATATGCAAATCAAAGCCATAATGAGATACCATACCTCCATTAAGATAGATATTATGGAAAAAAAAAAGCAAAACAAAAACAAAACCCCAAAAATAAGTATTGGTGATGAAGAGATGGTGAAATTAGAACCCTCACGCATCTGTTGATAGGAATGTAAAATGATACAACCATTGTGGAAAACAGTATGGGGGTTCCTCAAAAAATTAAAAATAGAAGCCAAATGTGGTGGCACATGCCTCTTATCCCAACATTCTAGAGGCTGAGGCTGGAAGATCCATGAGATTTTGAGGCCAGCCTGGTTTACATAGTGGGTTCCAGGCCAGCGGGGCTACATAGTGAGACGATGCTTCAGAAAAAAACAAAAAATAAAATAAATAAATAAATATAAGGAAGATTACCATATGATCCAGTAATTTTGCTTCAAAAGTAGTCTCAAGGAAATATTTCTACACCCATATTTATAGCTGCCTGCAGCGGTAGCCCTGTGGCATCCGATCCCGTCAGATCTCGGAAGCTAAGCAGGGTTGGGCTTGGTTAGTACCTGGATGGGAGACCGCCTGGGAACACCAGAAGCTGTAGGCTTGGGAGAAGGACCTGGCAACCCCCTCCCAAAAATCAATCTGCCATTGAAAACCCTATGAACAGCAGAGAAGCACTGATAATAGTGTTTCCCCTGTTGAACAAAGGGTCGCTATGAGTCGGATACCGACTTGACGGCACCTAACGACAACAACAACAACATATTTATAGCTACACCATTCGCAATAACTAAGCATTGAAGCAACCCAAATACCAATCCAGAGATGAGTGGACAAGCAAAATATGGTTTATGTGTACAGTGGGATATTATTTAGCCTTGAAAAGGAAGGAAATTCTGACATATGCTACAACATGGATAAATCTTGAACACATGATGTTAAACGAAGTCAACCACTCACAAAATATAGTATGATTTACTTATATAAAGTAAGTAGATAACCAAATTCATAAAAACAAGAAGTCAAATGCTGGCTGCCAGGGGCCAGAGGAGGGAAGAATGGGAAGCTATTGTTTAATGGGGACAGAGTTTCGGTTTGGAAAGATGAAAAGAGTTCTGAGGTGGATGGTGAGGATGGTTGCACAGTGTTGTGACGGTATATACACACTGCACTTAAAAATGGTTAAGAGGGTATATTTCATGTTTATGTATATTTTACCACAATAAAAAAAAGGTAGTAAAAATTTCGTGAGAAAAACTCAATGGCCAGAGGAATCCTTACCAATTAAGGATTCAATCCCACTGCAGAGCATCACTGGCTTTAAGGAAGGGCTGAAGGAGCTGCTGGGCACCTGCAGATGACTCACATGTGGGCCAGGCCAGCAGTGGGTTGAGCAGAGAGGCCAGGGTGGGGCTGAGCTCTGCTTACCCACCTCCGTGACTCCTCACGTCCCAGGCAGCCACAAGCAGAAGCCAAGGGAAGCCAGCGCTTTCTCTCATTTGAGGCTCAGGGCAGGTGACCACATAATGCAGGAGGGAAACTGAGCAGCCAGAGAGTTGAGTTGGAGCAGACGCATTTGCAGCAAGGTCAGCCTGACTCATGGGAGGTGGCACGCGGAATTCTCGTTGTGTAACTTGGCCGTCAAGCACAAGCACAAGTAATTAGCCGCATGTTTGCCTTGTTGACCAAGAGCACACTGCCAGCCACAGGGTGGGAGGGGCAGGAACGCACACTGAGGCCCCTCTAGGTCCCTGCAATTACAACCCAGTGTGACACAGGCCTCGCAGGGGATGCCATGAAACAGCGGATAGCTAGGCCAGGCCATGGCATAAAGTGGGTATTGAGTTCTATGTCCCATTTGGATCAGAGCCAGGCAGCCCTCTTCCCCTGAACTGAGAGAACCCTCTGCCTATCATTGTCTAGAAGTGGTGAGGACCCTGGGGACATTTCCACAACTTTCCTCACCCCTCACTCAACCCTGCCCTCTTCAGGAGTGAAGGACTTGATCCCTGATCTGCCAGGAATGCTGTGGGGATCTCCCTTGGTTGAGGAGGGAGAGTTGCCTCCAAGGTGGTAGCTGTGGGGTAGGAGATCAGCGCCCACTGGAACCCAGCTTGGAAGGGTGACCCCAGCCAGGGCGGTGAGGCCTTGGTTGAAGCTGCACTTCAGCCCAATATCTTCCCAGCTGGCCCTGCCTCTGCACCTGCCCCCACACACTGATCTCCAAAGCAGCCCTAGCAGACCATCGGGGCAGCCCAGTCTTCCATTGTAGCCCTCTTGTTCATTTTCTGTGGCTTAAAACAAAGAAATTTATTCTCATGGTTCTGGAGGGTGGAAGTCCAAAGTCAAGGTGTAGGTCATGGCCATGCTCCCTGCACAGACTCCAGTGGAGAGTCCTTCCTACCTCTCCCAGCCTCCTCTGGGGGTGCCAGGCCTTCGCTGGCTATGGCTACGTTACTCTGGCCCTGTCTGTATTGTCGCATGGCTGTCTCTGTGTCTCTGTTTCTCTTCCCTAATCCAGAATGATCTGCTCCTCAAAGTCTTACCTCAATTACATCTGCAGAGACCCTTATTCCAAATTAAGATCAAATTCTGAGGTTCAGGGTGGGCACAGCTTTAGGGATCGTGAGTCCTTCAGCAGCAGTCCAAGCATCTGTCCCTACAACAACAGTGATAGCAAACAATGAACTCCAGGTGGGGGGGCTGGAGCCCAGTAGCATTAATCTCCGGGCCTAAAGGGTTCCTTGAAAGGGATGACCACAAGTCAAACTCAGTGGCGCATGCCTGCAATCCAGGTGACTCAGAAGGTGGAAGTAAGAGAACCATGAGTTTGAGGCCAGAGACAGCCTGTGTAATTTAGTGAGACCTTGTCTCAAAATAAAAAGTTTTAGAAGAGTTGGGGATGTAGCTCAGTGGTAGAGTACTTGCCTAGTACAAGGTCCTGGGATCAATCTCTAATGCCACAAACACACATACACACACACACCAAAAAAAAAAAAAAAAGAAAAAAAAAAAAGAAAGAAAGAAAGGAGGCTGCCATGATGGCCTTCTAAGGATGGTGCTGAAAGCAATATGGGATGTGCAGGAGAGCCCCAGACCCAACCCCTGCCAGAACCCCTAAATCTGTACCTCTAGGAGAGTTTCCTGCAGGTCACTACGTCTCCTGCCACTCCGGCCACAGGAGTTGGGGGATGTTGACAAAGCCACTTGAGAGTCATGGAGGTCTCTCTGAGGATGAAGAATAACTGTTTTCTACTGAGGAAACTGTCAGGGTTAAAACTCAAAATGCTCTGAGGGGACTAAGCCAGTTACAGGGACCCTCCCAAAAATATTAGGCCCTGGGATATCAACTTTGAACCAGTATGTTCCTCAGGGATCTCCAGAGAAATAGAACAGGATCCATGCAGATACAGGTTCTTATCAGCTCACAGTGGGGCTATGTCCCTATAAATCCCTTGTAAGATGAAAATATCAGAAGTCAACAGGCATTGAGAACACCTTGCCCTACTGAATACCATGGCTTTGCAACACAGTGCACCCTGGAGCATCCGTTGTTTCCCATCATGGCTGCAGAGCTGATTGGGGGCTGTG
The DNA here is from genome assembly GCA_007922755.1 of Pedetes capensis. NCBI lineage: Eukaryota > Metazoa > Chordata > Mammalia > Rodentia > Pedetidae > Pedetes > Pedetes capensis. The sequence continues at coordinate 109,609 of VMDO01002655.1, forward strand.
GTTGCTACACCATGTTTTGAGAGAGGCCTGGGCTGCATAGCACTAGTGTTATGGTTGGAATATGAAATGTCCTGCAAAAGGCTGGTGTGTTACAGATTGGTTACCAGCCAATGGGCTTTTGGAAGGTGATGGGACCATGAGGGTTCTGTCTTCATTGATGGATTCATCCATAAATGGACTCATAATCTGATGGTGTTATTGGGAGGTAGTGAAAACTTCTGAAGGTTGGGCCCAGTTAGAAGAAGTAGGTTATTGAAGCAGTGTTCTTGGGGGCTGTGTCTTGTCCAGGGTCCCCTCCTCATTGTCTTTCTCTGCTTCTTGGCAGAGATGAGCAGCTGTGTAACATCACACACTCTCTGCCATGATGCTCTGCCATGATGTGCTGCCTCACCATAGCCCCACAGTGATAGGGTCAAGTGACCATGGACTGAAACCTCTGAAGTTGAGAGCCAAAATAAATTCTTCCCCTTAAGTTCTTTGTGTCAGGTATTTTGCCACAACAAGAAATAGCACACCTTGGAGAAGACAAACATTCGAAATGCCAAACAATGGTTTCTACTGAATGCATATCATTTTTACACCATGGTAAGTGTGAAAAATTGTAATTCAAAACCTTATAGGTCTGAGATAGTATGTAGATAGAGAGAGACTTATTATGGAGGATCAGTTCATGGGATTACAGAGCTCAGGAGGTCCCATGATCCCCTGTGAGCTGGAGGCCCAGGAAAGCAGGTCTGCAGCTCCTGTCTAAACCTGAAGGACTAAGAACTGGGGGCTAATTGTTTAAGTCCCCATCTGAGTCCAAAGGCCCATGAACCAGAACTGTGGATGTCAGAAGGCAGGAAAAAAAGGATGTCCCATCTTCAGCATAGACAGACTCTCCCTTTCCTCCACCTATTTGTTCTATTCACAACTGGGTGATGCCCACATACACTGGGAAGAACCATTTATTCTACTCAGCTCACCAGTTCAGATGCTAACCTCTTCCAGAAACACCCTCTCAGATGTACACAGAAATAATATTTTATCAGCTATCTGGGTATCCCTTAGCCCAATCTGCCTGACACCTAAAATTAACCTTTGCAAAGCACCTGGCAACACCAGTCTCCTCCATTCAACTATTTTTCATGAAGTGGAGAATGTGCTATTTAAAGGACTTGTTGGGCACAACCTTCACAGTGTTCTTTCTTATCAACTCATATTTTAAGATTGTAAGATAGGACCGCATTTGCTTCTGCTCTGTTTTAAGGAGCTCAAGATTCTCAGAGGGGAAAACTGAGCCAAGATAGGAGGAACCACCAGCAGCCTTTTGACCCTTGACCCTCCAGAGAAGCTGAATGATGTTTCTGGGGTGACCTAATGGGACAATGACCACTAGAAGTGAAATCTCTGGATCTCAAAAGGCAGTGACTGAGAGGGACATACAGCTTCCAGGAGGAAGCAGACAGCTGTTGAGAGAGCTGTGCTTCAGCACGCCAGTGTGGAGGGATACTGACAGGTGCAGGTGTTTCTCCAGACAACCTACATCTTTAGAAGTGATGAGGACATGGCCAGGCACTGAGATGCATACGTGTAATCCTAGCAACTAGGGAGGCTGAGGCAGGAGGATCTTGAGTTTGAGGCCAGAAGCAGGCTGTGCAACTTAGCAAGACCTTGTCTCAAAATAAAAAATAAGAAAGAGGCTGGAGGTGCAACCCCATTGTGGAGCACTTGTCCAGCATGCACGAGGCCCTGAGTTTAACCTCCAGTACTGCAAAAAAAATTAATAAGTAAAACAAAAAATAAAAAGAAGTGATATAAGATTTGCATGGTGGCGCATGCCTGTTATCCCAGAGACTCAGGAGACCAAGGCAGGAGGACCACAGGTTCAAGGCCAGAGGCAGCCTGTGTAACTTAGCAAGATGCTGTCTCAAGGAAAAACATAGAAAAGGACCTGAGGATGCAGCTTAGTGGAGAGTACTTGTAAAGTATGCACAAGGCTCTAGGTTCAGCCCCAACTACTGCAATGATAAAAACAACAACAACAACAACAACAACAAAAATGAGATGTATGGTGATGTCTCTCTCTGCACCATGGCCTCTCTCTCCCCTCTGTGATGTCCAGGGAGCCCTGGAAGAACCACACAGGGTGGCTGAACCCCTGCAAACTGAATCCCATCTTGCCATATTCTGCTAGGTAGCCATGAGGCCCTAAGGAGGTGCCAAGAAAACAAGGGCAACATAGCGCACTGAGCTTTGGACTCAGGACTTGAAGGTTCACGTGCAGGCCTTGCCCCCCCACGTGTAGAGAGACTCTGGGCAAGCTAGGTCTCAGAACCTTGATTTCCTCATGGTAAGATCAGATGAGCATCTGAGCAACCTAGTGTGGTCACCAGGATCATGGGAAGCAGTTGACTCATGGCCTGGCACACAGTGGGAGCTCTACGTGTGGACATTTTCCCTCCCTTGAGGCATCCCATGAGGATGCCATGGCTATGGGGCCAGGGCTGTCTTTGAGTGTCCTAGGGTGGGCAGTGTAGGTGTGCTGCAGGGCACCCAGGTAGGGATGGGTACCCATGAGCTGTGTCTTGACTGTCAATTGTCTATTTCTAATTTTTATTTATTTTGAGGCACAAGGATGTTTAATGGCTTACTCTAGGCCAGACCCAGCTAAAGCTTTGTACTTGTTTGAATAAGGAATAAAGTCATGTTTGGTCCACATGACTCATGACACTTAGAAACCCTTAAATTGCAGCATGCGTGGCTTTATGCCTCCACGAACACATGCATAGAAGCGGGACAGCCTGATGGTTCTCCCTTTGAGATAAATGTTAAATGCTTAGTACCACAAAGCAGGTGGGTGGGGAGGGCTAACATCCACAGGGTTTACTCCATGAAGTGGCACAACAAGCCTCAGCACCCGAAGACAAGCTGGTGGGTAATTTGTGGTGGGGATGAGGGGAGAGAGCCGAGTTGCAGGGCACTGGCTCACTTGGGGTATCGCACAAAAGCTTCTGAGAGTTAGCCACACTGGTGCTGGCCCTCTTCAGAGGATGTGGAGAGGGGGTCCAGGCCTGGCTGCCCTTAGTCACACACCTCATTGTCTCTTCTGCTTCTCTCCACCTCCTCTACCTGTTTCTGCAAACATCTGACTTTGAACTTGATGGTGCTTTCGCTCCCCTTCACTACTTTTTTCTTCTCCCAGTACTGAGAGGTTGAACCCAGAGCTTCATGCATGCTAGGCAAGTGCTCTACTACTCAGTTGCACCTCCAGCCCCTTTCCCATTTTTATTTTGAGTCAGGGTCTCGTTAAGTTGTGCAGGTTGCCTCTATCCTTGAACTTATTTGCTATCCTCCTGCCTTGGTTTCCTGAGTTACTGGGATTACAGGCATGTGCCATGGCACCCAGCTCCCTTTACTACTCTTAATGCTCCAAAATAGTCCACTTGTGCCCAGGACAGACATACTCTCCTGTGGATAATAGCAGCAACAGGGCTCACCCATGTAAATAGCAAGACGTTCCTTGGAGCGTAGAAACGGTTGCAGAGAAATACCTGCAAATTTGGTGCTGTCAGATACGGGCAGGGGCAGGCTCTGCTTTGTCCTGGCCCACGAAAATTCCTCTCATGCCTTGCGATAGTTTGGATCCTAAATGTCCTTCAAGGGCCCATGTGTTGAAGGCTGGGTCTTCTTGGTGGTGACACTATTGGCGGAGGGGGAGCCTTGCGGAGACAGGGCCTAGTGAGGGGTCCTTAGGTCATCAGGGACGGATTCTTGAAGGGGAGAGTAGTACCCCAGCCCTTCCTGGCCAGGACATGAGCAGTTTTGCTCTACCACAAGCTCCTGCTGTGACATGCTACCACAGACCCCAAAGCAGTAGGGCCAACCAATTGTGGCCTAAAACCTCTGAGATTGTGAGGCAAAAAACCAAACTTTTTACTCTATAAACTGATCATCTCAAGTATCCATTACAGTGACAGAAAGCTAATAAATACATGCCCCCTTCAGGGTCCTGGACCCATCTCTTCCTTGTGTCTAGACCCTCCTGGGAGTCTGACTGGTAGAGAGCAAACTGAAGACCTGGGGACTGTCAGAGCCAGTGCTGATGGGTTCTTAGTGCCCCTGGGCTGAGGTAGAGGAGCCCATTCCCATAAAAAACATTACTGTGGCCAGCACTGTGAGACTGAATGTGCAAAATGGGGCCACCTGAATGACAACAATGACCTCAGACAGCAGATCCCCACGAAGTTCCTTCTCTGTGCTAAGAACCAAGTCCAGAGCTTTGCACAGCTCTCTTGAGCGATCCTCCCACATCCCTAGGAAAGGACATTGTTATCCTCCCCATTTCACCAGGGCTCACAAAGCTCAGAAACTGTCCCAGGACATGCAGCTGTACAGCATGATGCCTATGCCCAGAACATCTGTCTCAGTGCAAAGGCAGCTAGGAAGGTGGAGGCCCCTCAGCGTGGGGAATCTGTCCTTAATTGCATAGCTGGGAGTCATCAAACAAGTTCTATCACATACCAACGCTCAGTGCCCTCTGGCTTCTGAAGATGCCACAAGCACCTCCTGGCAATGGACCCAGGGCAGGGAGAGGAGGACAGAAGAGGCCTCCCCTGCCCCACTCTGCTGAGCACCCAGAAATCCACTGGGTGGGGTGGCCCTTCAGGCCTTGCACCAGCCAAAACCAGCAGCACACAATTAGGTGGTATCTGGACCCCCATTTATGCCCTGGGCACAAACTCCCTCCAGCTGCACTGTCTGTTTTCCAATGGGACAAACCCTAGTTTAGGGCCTAGATTTGAGCCCAAGCCAGGCCCAGGACTGGACTTAGACATTTTGGAGACATATGTTGAGCTGGTGGGTTTGGCCACAGCAGAAACTACTTACAGAGGCTAAGGCACTTCCGGGGAATAACACACCAAGGAAGGAAGGAGCCAGGCCCAGGGAGCTGACCCTGTAATAGCTGGCATTGTCAAATGAGCCAGCCCCTGGGAGACGAGAGTGGTGTGCCCAGAGAGCTGGAGGAAAGTGGGGGTGGTAGATGTGCCACAAATAAAAATTAATAGTGCTGACTTACCCTGTAATAGGGCACAGGCACTGTTTTGGCCCAGAGAGGGCAGTTGAACCTGATGAAGCAGCAGCAGACAATATTTTTGCACACACATGGACATAGTGTTCGGGGATACCTTCTCAGGGGCTGTGGCAAGGTCTCTGCTGGCTGGGCTGTCACCACCCCCCTCCTGCAGAGGCAGCATGGCCCCCAAGAAGAGACTCATGCTCTAGAAACCCAGGCTTTAATCTCATTCCTGACATTTCCCTGTAGTGTGACATGCAGCAAATTAGTTTGTTGTTGTTGTTATTAGGTGCCATGGAGTCAGGTCCGACTCATAACAACCCTATGTACAAGAGAATGAAACACTCTTCAACACTGTGCCATGCCTGGCACTATCTCAGTGGTTCTCTGCTATTCATAGGGTTTTCAGTGGCTGTTTTTTCAGGATTTATTCTGGAATGAATTGCCACGTCCTTCTCCCATGCAAATTAATTAAAGGCTCTTAAGGACTCTGGACGAGAATGATGCTAACCACCATAGCTTAAAATAAGTCCCCAAATTCTTTGATATTCTTCCCTTTAAGAAGTGGAGCCTCATTTCCCCTCCACCTGAGTATGGGCTACAATCACTGACTCACTTCTAAGACCATAAAACTGGAGTGACATTGGACAAGCTCAGAGATGTTATAAAGGGTGCCATGGCTTCCTGCTTGGTCCCCCTCTTGCCCATGTATCCCTCACCCCGAGGGAAGCCAGTGGCTGTGGCCTAAAGGGAGGTCTGCTAGTGAAGAACTTAAGCTTTTAGCCACAGCCATGTGAGGGTGCCATTTTGAAAATGGCTCCTTCAGCTCTAGATGAGCCTTTAGAGGACGGCAGCCCTGACCAGCATTCTGACTGTAGCCTCATGAGAGACCCTGAGCCAGAACCACCCAGTTAAGCTGCTCCTGAATTCCTACCCCATGGAAACCATAATATAATAAATGTTAATTATTTTACGCTAATATGGTTTTTTTTGGATAATTTGTTACATGGCAATAGATAACTGATATGCCCATGTCAGGGTATTTTTTAGGACTTACTAGTCCAGAAGCCTGGTAAGTACTCAGCCTGATCAGCTCCTTTCTACTTTGAGGTCTCAGCTGCTCCTTCCTCATGGGGGTTAAGGGTTGGACTGTGGTTTATGCCCACCAAGAAGCCAGTACTCCAATCATTTTTTTCCCCTTTCCTTCTGTGGACCTCCTGGCTTTGCCTACCATAGACCCGTCATGCTGGGGGAAACCCGCTGTCTCTTTTAAATCAAGGAGCAAAGAAATTGGTTGCATCCAGTTTAATCCACATCTTCTGCCAATTTTATGTACAACTTGCCTGCTCAAGCTCGCCTTCCACACAGAACACAACTGAGATGTACAAGATGTAAACCAGTTCATAACACTTCTTAAAATCCTCAATGGCTTCCCATAACCCTTAGGGTAGAAATCTCAACCTGTTACCATGGCTACTGCCCTCCCATTTATCATGCTCTTCTTCATGTCTCTCAAACATGGCAGACTACACTGTGTCTCTCACATAGAATATTCTTCCACCAGACCTTCCCACCCTTCCGATATCCTTTCCTAGTGTCACTTTCTCAGAGCCCCACTCTAGGTCTTCTCCACCACATTGTTGTTATTATTTATTTATTTATTTATTTATTTTTTGCATCACCAGGAAGTTGAACCCAGGGCCTCATGCTTGCATCCTTTGCAAGTGCTCTACCACTGGACTGTACCCCCAGCCCATTTTTTTTTTTACTTTTTATTTTGCCAAATTATACAGGCTGTCTCTGGTCTAATTTGCAATCCTCCTGCCTCCACCTCCCAAGTCGCTGGGATTACAGACATGTACTAGAATGCCTGTCACATTATCTCATTTGATCCTTTTTATCACCAGCTAAAATATCTGATCCACATACTTATTGTCTAAAGCCTACACTATCTTGGAGACTTCTCAGGAGCAGAGTTCTGTGTGGTTTCTTGCTGTGGGGGGCTGGAAGAGCATCAGGTATCAGATGTCTATGGTATCACAAACACTCAGAGAATGTTTGGGGCTGAAGAACTTTATGGATATCACTCAAGTTCCTTTTTTAAAGCATTGAAGGAATTCTCTGGAAAGTCTTTCCATAAAGGAAGTTAATCACTTTCCACTCTGCTTATAGGAGGGCACATCAGCATCAGAATCATCTTGATCAGAGGAAGTTCATATTAGGGATTTGGGAACACCAACATCTGAGTGGATTAATTTTCTGATGTAGTTCCAGGTCATATGCATGAGCAGGAACTTCCTGATTTCTTCTCTCATGTGGAATTTGATGAAAGGTGTGCCAGGTCCACTGTCCTTCTGCAGAGGATGAGGTACCAGGGACCCGATGGTTGTGTGATGCAAACCTCTCCCCTAGAATCGCTGTGGATTTGTGGCCAGTCCCAAGAGTACAGTATATTTAGGGCCAGCCAGGTCAGTAGGGAACACCCTGGAGGAGACATTAAACCACAAGAGCAGGCGGGGTCTAAATTCCAGGTGGGACTCTGTACAGGGGAAGGTGCCAACCAGGGGGTGCCACCCCCAACCAGACCAACCAGGGGGTGCCTGGCGAGGAGGAGGAATAGCAAAGAGGCATTTGGGGTCTTGCATCATGGGGGTGCTCAGTTTTTAATGCTTGGGCCAGCTGTACCAGAGCAGGTCAGCCTGCCTCTCAGAAGGCACCTGGACCCTGCCTCCTCCACTTTCCCTTCTCCATGTCTAGCCATCAGTCTGTGCTCCCTCAGGGCAGTGGCATCCACTGGTATTTCTCCCTAGCTTTCCTTAACCCTGAAACATCTACCATTCTAAGATAAGCTCATCTGTCCCTTCCTCAGGGTAGCTTTTCTTAACCCTTAGATTAATCTAGGTCCCCTGGTCTCCATGCAACACTCTCCCTGTTCCCAGGGCCCAGCATTCCTAGCACACCCTCCCTCCCCCCATATGTAATTCCACACAGATGAGTGTTTCCACCAATCTGAGTCCAAGGTCCTAAACCCAGAATGATTTCACTCACTATTCTATTATAGTCTACCACCGTACCACCCTGGCATCTGATCTCATCAGATCTTGGAAGCTAAACTAAGCAGGGTCAGGCCTGGACAGTCCTTGGATGGGAGACTGCCTGGGAATACCAGGTACTGTAGGCTTGGGAGAAGCACCCGGCAGCTTACTCCCAAAGCAATCAGCCATCAAATACCCTATGAATAGCAGATAAACACTGACAATAGTGCCAGGCATGGACCATTGTTAGGGAGTGCTTCCTCTGTTGTACATAGGATTGCTATGAGTCAGATACAACTTTTTTTTTTTTTTTTTGCGGTACTGGGGGTTGAACCCAGGGCCTCGCGCCTGCATGCTCTGCAAGTGCTGGACCACTGAGCTGCACCTCAGCCCATTTTTTTTTTTTTATTTTTTGAGACAGGGTCTCGCTCAGTTACGCAGACTGCCTCTGGTCTTGAACTTGCGATCCTCCCGCCTCCGCCTCCCAAGCCGCTGGGATTACAGGCGTGAGCCACCACGCCCGGCCGAGTCAGATACAACTTGATGGCACCTCACAACATCCTATATCAGCATCTCACCAAAGAGGTGCTAGGAGAATGGACAGGTGGATGAGGGGCCCAAGACTCCCACTTTCTTGGAGGGTATCCCATGACCTCTTGGATCTGCTTCCTGGGAGTTGGTGCACCACTCTTAGGGCCTAGAAAAATGTGGGCTTTGTGAGGTCACTGGGACCTCAAGGGTCCTCCCCCTGGTAGTAAAGAGAGCCCAGTGGGCTGGCTGTGCAGTGTGAAGGTTCAGCTAGAGTAGGAGGCCACAAGCCCCAGCGTGGATGCATGGCTGACACATCAGAAAGCGTTCATGCTGGGGGCTGTGACTTCTTTAGCACAGCCATGGGCTCCCCCTCAGCTTGGCTTGGCTCAGCTCAGCTCTGAGCACATATCTCACTGCACATGGGTAAGGTCTGTGTCTTTGGAATGGTGTTGGCAGCGCCATTAACAAAACAACTCACTGATTGGCTCGGCTTTCCATTCTGTTGACTACACTATCCAGATTTTTTCCCCATAGAAATGTTTCATCCTACACCATGTATGGCTTATGCCTGTAATCCCAGCGACTCCAGAAGCGAGGCAGGAGGATTGTGAGTTTGAGGCCAGAGGCCACCTGCATAACTTAGCAAGACTCTTGACTCAAAATAAAAAGTGTAAAATGGGCTGAGCATGCAGCCCAGTGGTAGAGCGCTTGCAAAGTATGTGCAAGGCCCTAGGTTTACCCCCCATTGCTTGGGCAAAAACAAAACAGAACAAAACAACAACATTGAATTGTATACTTTAAACAGTAAATTATATGGTATGTGAATTACCACATACCATATATTAAAAAAAAAAAACTATTACTGAAAAGGATTTTAGTGGGTCAAGGAGTCTCTTCTCCTCAGCCTGTGTGGTAGATCTCCCATAATCCCTGTCATCTGTGAAATTATTAACCTGGACCTGGTAGGGATAATAATAAAGGAATTTCTTATTATAACAGGTACATTAAGATAGTGGGTGCAATTTCTACCCTGAGGCAACCATGTAAAGTGAGAGCTAGAAAATAAAATGCTACTCTGAACATTCAGAACTAAAAAGTATCAATTCATGATGAGTATAGCAATCTATGGTAATATAAGGGACAGTTAAAAAAAAACTTCAATAAAGGAGAAATTGAAATGATAATTAATAACCTTGTAAAACAGAAAGCATCACACCCAGATGTGTTCACTGGTGAGTTCTACCAAATATTTAAGGAAGAAATTACAACCAATTCTGTACAATTTCTTTTATAAGAGATAAGTAGAGAGAACCCTTTCTAACTCATTCAATGAGGCCAGCATTACCCTAATATTAAGGCCAGATGGACATTGTTGTTATGTGCTGTCAAGTCAGGTCCAACTTACAGCCACCTTACGTACAATATAATGAAACATTCCCCAACACTGTGCCATGCCCAGCACTATTGTCAGTGCTTCTCTGCTATTCATAGGGTTTTCAATGGCAGAATGTTTCAGGAGTGGATTGCGAGGTCATTCTCCCTAGCCTGCAGCACCTGGTATTCCCAGGTAGTCTCCCATCTAAGGACTAACCAGGCTAACTCTGCTTAGCTTCTAAGATCATCTGGGATCGGACGCCAGGGTGCTATGGCTGCAGACAGACAGACATTACGTTATATTAATACAGACCAACTTCTTATAAACTTAGACGCAAAAATCCTCAACAAAATATTAGCAAATCAAATCCAGCAATGTGTAAACAGATTTATACACCACTACAAATTGGGATTTATCCCAAGTATGTATGATTGGTTCAACATTTGAAAGTCAATTAATATAATCCATCACATCAACAGGCTAGAAGAGGAAATCATATGACTATGTCAATTGATACAGAAAAGGCATTTACAAAATCTAACACCTACTCATGATAACCATTCTCAGCAAACTGAAAATATAGGAGAACTTCTTCAATTTGATAAAGAGTGTCTGAAAAAAAAAAATCCTAACAGCTAACATCATATGTAATGCTGAGAAACTAGAAGCTTTCCCACTAAGATCAGGAGCAAGGCAAGAATATCTTCTGCTTATCACTCCATACCAGATGTCTTAGCTAGTGCAATTAAGAAAAGGGAATTAAAAAGTAAACAGATTAGGAAAGAAGAAATAAAACTGTCTTTGTTTGCAGATGTCATGATCATCTATGGAGAAAATCCAAAAGAATCAACAAAATATTCTTGAAACCAGTAAATGATTATAGCAAGGTTACAGGATACAAGGTTAATATACAAAAGCATACCAGCAATGAAAAAATGAATTCTGAAATTAGAAACACATGCTAAGTGAGGCGATACTTGCCTGTAATCCCAGAGACTTGGGAGGTAGAGACAGGATAACGGCAAGTTCTAGGAAAATACCATGAAGAAAAGCTAGTCTTTTCACAAATAGTGCTGGAATAATTGGATATCCACAAAAACTTACCTTAAAATTGGTCATAGCCCTCAGTGTAAAAAACAAAAGTATGAAGCTCCTAGAAGATAACATAGGAGAATGTCTAGACAACCTTGAGCATGACAATGACTTTTAGGATACAGCAACAAAGGTATAATAAATGAAAGAAATAATCAATAAACTGGATTTCATTGAAATTAAAAATGTGTGCTCTGTGAAAGACACTATAGTGAGAAAGAGAAGAAAGGCCATAGACTGGGAGAAAACATTTGAAAAAGGTATATCTGACAATGAACTGCTATCCAAAATACTTTTAAGTACTTTTTTTTTTTTTGTGGTACTGGGGGTTGAACCCAGGGCCTTGCGCTTGCACACTTTGCAAGTGCTGGACCACTGAGCTGCACGCCCAGCCCATTGTTTTTGTTTTGTTTTGTTTTGTTTTTTTACTTTTTTGAGACAGGGTCTCGCAAAATTACGCACAGACTACCTCTGGTCTCGAACTTGTGATCCTCCTGCCTCCACCTCCCCAGCCACTGGGATTATAGGTGTGCACCACTGCACCTGGCTCTTTTGAGTACTTTTAAAATACCTTAAAATTCAACCATAAGAAAATGAACAACTGGATTGTAAAATGGCCAATAGGCCTGAACAGACATTTCATTAATGAAGATATATAGATAACAAATAACCATTTGAAAAGATCCTCCACATCATATATCATTAGAGAAATGCAAATTAAAACAAGAAGGTACTAGCACATACCAGTTAGATTGGCCAAAATCCAGAACACTAATAACACAAGGTGCTGGTGCTATAGGAGGTGGAGCAACAGGAACTCTCTCATTTATTCCTGGTGGGAACACAAAATAGTAAAGCCACTTTGGAAGACAGTTTGTTAGTTTCTAACAAAACTAAACATACTCTTCTCATATAATCCAGGTATTATGCTCCTTTGGATTTACCCAGATGAGTTGAAAACTTATGTCCACTTGAAAACAAGCACATGGACATTTATGCCAACTTTAATCATAAGTGCCCGAAGTTGGAAGCCAACTTTGGAACTTGGAAGACTAAACGTCATTCAGTAGATAAACAGATAAATAAACCATGGTGTATTCAGACAATGGAACACTATTCAATGCTAGAAACAAATGAGCTACCAAGCCATGAAAAGACATGAAGAAACTTAAAAACATATTACTAAGTGAAAGAACCAATCCAAAAAGGCTATGCTGTATATGATTCCAACTACATGACATTCTGGAAAAGACAAAATTATGGAGACATGGAGACACTAGAAAGATCAGGGGTTGCCAAGGGTTAAGGAGGAGAGGCAGAGGAGTAGGTGAAGCACAGAAATTTTTCAGGGCAGTGAAAATACTCTGTATGATACTATAATGGTGGAGATATGTCATTATTTATTGGCCCAAACTCACAGAATACAAAATACAAATAATCCTAAAGTAAACTATGGACTTTAGGTGCTAATCAAGTGTCTTTGTAGGTTAATTAATTATAATAAATGCACCACTTTGGTGATAGTGGAGGAGGATGTACATACATGTAGGTTTGTTGCTGTCAGATGCTGTGGAGTCAGGTCCAGCTCATAGCAACCCTATGTACAACAGAATGAAAAACTACCTGACACTGTGCCATGCTTGGCACTATTGCCAGTGCTTCTCTGCTACTCATAGGGTTTTCAGTGGCTGATTGCTTTTTGGAAGTGGGCTGCTGGGTCCTTCTCCTAAGCCTATAGCACCTGATATTCCCAGGCGACCTCCAAACCAGGACTGACCCTGCTTAGTTCTGAGATCAGATGAGATCAGGCACCAGGGTGGTATGTATGGGAAGGAAAGTATATGGGAATTCTCTACTCTCTGCTCAATTTGCTGTGAAACTAAAACAAACAAATAAACAACAACAACAAAAAGAAACAGTCAGGCTGACTTCCGTTTCAAGGCTATATCCAATGGGCTGTTTCTCCCACAGAGACCTCTTGGGTCCCAATGTTCCCTGTGGATGCTTACTACCAGACGTCCTAAGTCCTACTCTCTGGCTTGTGGGTAAGTTGAATACAAGGGTGTCTTCTCCAGGAAGCCATAAGCTGAGTCTGGACTAACTGCTCTTATTTATTTATCCTTACTATTTTATGTCTCAAAACTAGCTACTAACAACCGGGCGTGGTGGAACACACGTGTAATCTCAGTGGCTTGGGAGGCGGAGGCAGGAGGATCGCAAGTTCAAGACCAGAGGTAGCCTGCGTAACTTAGCAAGACCCTGTCTCAAAAAGTAAAAAAATGGGCTGGTGGTGCAGCTCAGTGGTTCAGCACTTGCAGAGCATGCAGGTGCGAGGCCCCGGGTTCAACCCCCCAGTACCGCAAAAAAAAAAAAAAAAAAAAAAAAAAAAAAAAAAAAAAAAAAAAAAAAAAAAAAAAAAAAAAAAAAAACCTAGCTACTAACACATAGTGGCCACAAAATATTTGCCTCTAAAAGAAAAATGAGGTGGCTACTTCTACTTACAGTAATGATAGTCTAGGTAATTTATACTGACCTGCCCAAGGAAAACAACTAAAAAGCCTGGACAACATATAACAACTAGCAAGGAGTGAGCCAGATAGAATTCATGGGCTGACATCCATGCAGAAATCTGGAAAGGTAAACCCAGCACAGCAGCTGTTTTTGCCTGGGAGTTGTTTGCTGATTTAAAGAGACAGCTGAGATGCTGAGACACACGTTTCACAACTTTACAGAGTTGTGGGGAAAAAGCCAGAATGTAGGGCCTGCCAACAATTGGATTCTCCAGAAAACCATTCCTTGGTTTGGGCTCTGATATCAAAGAGCAGCACCTCAGGAGGTAGGTGACCTGGAAGCAATGCAGCTGCCACACTACTGTACCCCAGCAGCAAGCCATCAGGTAGCTCAGAAAATACTCAGCCCAAAGATTGGATGAAGGAGGTCCCAGATGGCTAATGTCCTCAGGCACCTGGCAAAAGCAAGTGAAATCATCTCTGGAATCAGAGAGCATCATCCCAGGCTTCATATCTTCCTACAAATAATTTTTCTCATACATTGTCTGCCACAGAGAGAATCAGGCTCATGAGGTGGCTTGACAACAACAATCAGAACCAAGAGGAATGACAGATGACAGGAACAGCCCCACAGGCCTCCCAGACATTAGATTCAGATGCAGACTATGAGAAAGAATTCTGCTTACTCAAGCCAAGAAAACAGAAACCACACCAGAAAATTTTGTCAGGAAAGTGGAAATTACCAGTATATTTTTAAAAGCCATGAAAAGTTTTGAAAAAAGATCCAAATAGGAACTTTAGAACTTAAAAAAAAAAATAGCATGCTAAAAATTAAAATGTCAATGCAAGAGTTTAACAGGAAATTAGACACAGTTGAAGAGTAAGTTAGTGAAATGGCAGTTAGATGTGCCCCAGGAGGTTCACATAGCATTTGTAAAGAATGTCTAATTTCCACCCCCAAAAGGAAACTTCTTCTGATAGTGTTTTCACATCATTTGATTACATTAGAAACATTTCATTTTTCATAAAATTTCATCTACATGTTAATGTGAAACTGTTGTTGTTGGTTTGAGACAGTATCTCATTATATAGCTCCAAGCTGGCCTTGAACTCGCAGCCATCCTCCTCTCTCAGTCTCTGGACTGCTGGGATTACATGGGTGCGTCACTACGTCCCATGTGAAACTTGTTTTTGACTATCATGTTCTTGACGAAACACTTTCTTGAAAGAATATGTTTATACCTGAAGAATAGTTAATGGAAAATGTTGTTGGGTGCCATCAAATTGGATCTGACTCATAGTGACCCTTGTGTACAACAGGGCGAAACACTACTCGACACTGTGCCATGCATGTGATCTTTTTGAGTCCAATGTTGTAACACTATTTTTCTTCTCATTTTGAGTCGTGCCACATCAGCAAATGGAGGTCCCAGGAGCTTTACTCCATTCCCATCATTAAAGTCCACTGTACTTTGAGTAGGCAACTCTTCCCCAGTAGTTTCTTGAATGCCTTCCAGCCTGGGGAGCTCATTTTCAGTACTCTATTTAACAGTGCTTCTCTGCTGTTCAGGAGTTTTGAATGGCTAATTGTTTTAGGAATAGGCTGGCAGGTCCTTATCCCTAGTCTGTCTTAATCTGGAAGTTCAGCTGAAACCTGTCCACCATGGGTGGCCCTGCCAGTATCTGAAATACTAGTGACATAGCTTTCAGCATGACAGCAACACGCAAGCCCTCACTGCACAAGTTGACACACATATGAGGGTAAAAGAAGATAAAGGTTTTTATTTGATAGAAAGTGCAAGGGGCAATAAAAATCGGTGCTAATACTGGTGGTTGATATCACTTCTGACTTCCTAGTAGAAATTTTAGCATAAAGCTTTGGTCCACTCTGCTGTCTCTAAGCACTGAACATCACTGTCCTTGGATTTCTCTTAAGTGACTGAATGTTTTTCTGCAGAACATGAGGAGACTCTGAGCTCCTTGTGTAGGCTGGAAGCGCGAAATATTGCCAGTAGAGTCTCCTAATGAACTGAGAGTCAAGAGCAGCCTAAAGAGGAAATTAACTGATGCTGATTATGGTTGTTTGTGCTGCTTGGTATCCCACTTTTCACCACTGCCTTGCCTTCTGCTTAGGTGAAAGTGTGTGTGTGTGTTATATTAGAAATTTCTCTCTGTATTGCCTAACTTTGACATACCTAGCTAAAGTACTTTTTGTTTGTTTGCTTGCTTGTCTTATTTTGGAGGCAGTGTTTAGCTATGCAGCCCAGGCTAATCTTGAACTCAAAATTTTCCTGCCTCAGCCTCCCAAGTGCTAGGATTCAAAGTATGCACCATGATGTCAGGCCTGAGCTTATGTTTTTATGGTTCACTTTGAGTCAATAGCATAAAATAATCTAGAGTAAAGTATGGAGAGACAAATGAATTGAAAATATCTCGTTGAATATTAGAAGAGTAGCTAAGATATAAATCATATATTAAGAATATCAGCCAGGTGCAGTGGCACATGCCTGTAATCCCAGCAGCTCAGGAGGTGGAGGTGGGAGGATTGCAAGTTCAAGACCAGAGTCAGTCTGTGTAACTTAGTGAGACCCCGTCTCAAAAAACTAAAAAAAAAAAAAAAAAAAAAAAAAAAAAAAAAAAAAAAAAAAAAAAAAAAAAAAAAAAAAAAAAGGGCCAGAGGCATCCCGTACAATTTAGCAAGACCTTGTCTCAAGATAAAAAATAAAAAAGTACCTAAGGGTGCAGCTCAGTGGTAAAACAACTGCAAAATACATGTGAGGCCCTGGGTTCGGCCCTCCACTACCAAAAAAATAAAATAAAATAAATAAATAAAGAACATCATAAACTAACATGCTTAATTGGAGTCTCAGGAAGATAGGAGAGAAAAAACGAGCATGAGCATAGATTATATGTACATCCGATGTCAATTTGTATGATGGACTTGAGTATCCACTGTATGCTCCACAGATACCAAGGGATGACCGTAGACATAATAAGACAATGCAACAAGACTTATAGAATAAAGCTAAAACAGTGCATGGAGGAAAATTTATAAGCTTAACTGCGTATTTTAGAGAAGAAGAAAGGCTAAAATATGAGCTAAGCACTCACTATAAGATGTTAGGAAAAGAACTGCAAAATAAACTCAATGAAAGTAGACAGGAGGAAATAATTAAAAAGTCTGAACAAATATAAAAGAAAGCACTTAACAGAGGGATCAATAAAGACAAAACTGAAATGACTAATAGAATTGATTAGCCCTTAGTGAGACTGATTAAAAGAAAAAGAGAAGGAATGAACACGAAACAAATAAATGAAAAAGCTACATCACCACAAAAATAAGAGTATGTTATGGACAATATTATACCAATAAGCTATAAAATTGAGTGAAATGGACAGGTTCAAGGAAAAATAAACCTGATACCAAAATCAGAAAATATTAGTCTTATGGTTATAAAAGTGAGCCTATAATTTAAAAAGCCCTGTTATGAAAACTCAAGGCCCAAATTACTTCAATGGGGAATACTACCAAAAACTGTTGAAAAAAATATTGCTATTTTTACCTTTTCCAGAAAGTAGAAAAATAATCACCAACTAACATGGGTCGAACATGGATACTAACACCCAGGAAGAGCAATACAAGAAAAAGAAGGTACAGATCATTTTCACTCATAAATATAAGTGCAAAAATCCTAGAAAAAATATTAGCAAGTAGAATCCAGCAGCATACAAAAGGATAATACATAATCAAATTGGGTTTATTTTAAGAACACACCTTTTGTTTAACATTAGGAAATCAGTTAATAGAAGTTACCACACTATAGACAAAAAGAGAAAATTCATGGCCATCTCAAGATTTGCAGGAAAAATGTTTGATAAAATGCAACATTCACATATATTAAAAACTCAGAGGAAAAGAATAAAAGTTTCTTAATGTGATAGAGCATATCAATGAAAAACCTACAGCAAATAATACCATATTTGATGGTAGAAAATTGAAAGGTTCCTGTCTGAAACTGCATATGAGATTAGGATTCTCATTCTCCTCATCCCAGCCTAGCATTTTACTAGACACTAGGGAGGGTCAGCCTGGTTAGTCCTTGGATAGGAGACCGCTTGGGAATACCAGGTGCTGTAGGCTTGGGAGAAGGACCTGGCAGCTCACTCCTGAAACAATCAGCCATTGAAAATCCTATGAATAGCAGAGAAGTACTGACAATAATGGTGGTAACAGTACAGTATTGGGCAGTGTTTTGCTCTATTGTACCTAGGGTTACTGTGAGTCTTAACCAACTCAACGACATCTAACAACAACAACTAACCAGTGTAGTAGGCAAGAAGAATATAAAAAAGATATAAATGGTTAGAAAGCAGGTAAAAAAAACCCACCTAAAAGAGCCATTATTTTCAGATAATTCTATATGAAGAAAATCCAAAAGAATCTACTGATAAATATTAAAATTAATAAAATATTTTAGCAAAGATACTGAATTTAGAGTTAATATTTAAAAATTGAGACTGTTCCAGTAACAAACAGAAAAATAGATCTAAAAGTGAAACCTATTGGGTATGGTGGTAAACACCTGTAGGCCTAGCTACTCAGGAGGCTAAGGCAGGAAAATCCATTAAATCCAGGAGTACGGGGCATAGTAAGACCCTGTCTTTTAAATTTAATTAATTAATTAATTAATTAAAGATTAAAAGATACCAACTACAATAGCTTTAAAAATATCAATGTCTAGGAATAAAACTAGAAAAAGATATGCAAAAACCTCTAATTAAGAAACAAAATATATTACTCAAGAAATTTTAGAAGAGCTAAATCAATGAAAAGATATAATGATACATTCATAATATTTACAATTAATACATGTTAATAGAAATAGCCCAACTGGGGAAGAGTTGCCTCCTCAAAGTGGAGACTACCTTAATAACAAGAATGGAGTAGAGCCCCTGGGACCTCCTTTTGCTGATGTGGCACAACTCAAAATAGGGAGTAGATCCTTACAGATTTCAGGGAAGGTATGCCTCCATGATTAATTAATAAAAGGGAATTCTGATCTAACCTTTTGGCCTCTATGGGTTTGGATAATATATGATTCCCTAGGAAATGACCACATTTGAATGATCAGATAAAACTGAGTTGTTGCCACTATATAGGAGACCCTGGCACCAGCTTTATCCATCAAACATATATACTCAGAGGCCTGGAGGAACTGTTAGGCAGCTAGTCTTATGCCATCTAATCAACACTGGATGGTTATCACAGAGGGTATACCTGGGTACTGAGCCATGCCTGGGGAAAATGTTGGGCTTAGATGAAGACCTCTTCAACCCTCCCATTTCATTTAAGTGGGACACAGGAATCTATAATAAAGACATTATGAAGAAGAAACTGTAGACTAATGTTCCTCATGAATGCAGCCATAAAAATCCTCAACAGAGGTACAATAAATAAAACTCAGCTATTTCTAAAAAGGATCATGATCATGTGGCATTTATCCAAGAAATGTAAGATTAGTTTTGTTACTGTTATTGGGTGCCATCGAGTGGGTCTGACTCATAGCATCCCTAAGTACAACAGAACTGTGCAACACTGTGCACTATGTCAGCACTGGCACTATGTCAGTGCTTCTCTGCTATTTATAGGATCTTCAACAGCTGATTGTTTCAGGAGTGGGCTGTCAGGTCCTTCTCCCATTTTTGCAGTGCTGGGGATCAAACCCAGGGCCTCAGAGCATGTAGAAGAGGCACTCAACCAGCTGAGTTAAACCCCAGCCCTACTGAGCTTGTTTAGCATCTGAAAATCAATATAACCTGCCACAACAGAATTAAAGAGGAAAATCATATGATCACCTCAACAGATGAACAGAAAGTATTTGATAAAATTCAGAACCTTCATTAGAAGAACTAAGCAAACTAAGAAGAGGACTTTCTCAAAATGATAAAGGGTATCTGTAAAAAATCCATAATAGGTATCGTACTTCATGGCGAAAGACTGAATCCTTTGTTCCCACAACTAGGAGTAGGACAAGGATGCTCAATTTGCTACTTTTATTCAACATCGTGCTGGAGGCCATAGCCCCTACTATAAGGCAGAAAAAAAGACATAATATAAATTCAGGTTGCTATGGAAGAAAATTGCAAAAGTAATCTAGTAGGATCCCTTATAATCTTTACCCAGTTTCCCCCATGGTTGCATGTTGTATAGCATACTAAAACCAAGAAACTGACATTCCTCAACTAATATTTTATAAAGGGGCAAGGCAACTGAATGAGGAATAATCTTTTCAACAAGTAGTGCTGAAAACTTGAACCAGCATGGAAAAGGATAAAACTCACATACCATAATTCAAAACCAATCATAGATTTAAACAATGCTGATGCTATAAAACTTGTGGGAGAAAATGTAGGGGAAGATCTTCATGGTCTTGGGGTTAGCAAGGATTTCTTAGAACACAAAAAAAGTGGTTTCTTCCTTTTCTTTTTTCTTTCTTTCTTTCTTTCTTTTTGACACAGTTTTACTGTATAAATCAAGATGGTCTTGAACTTGCAGTGATCCCTCTGCCTCAGCCTCCCTAGTGCTGGGATTATAGGTGTGCATCACCACTCCTGGCTTAAAAGTGGTTTCTTAGGACACCACAAAAGAGAAATGAAAAAGATAAAATGTGAGTTGGGCATGGTGGTACATGCCTGTAGTCCCAGAACTAAGGAGCCAGAGACAGGAGGATCTCTGTGAGTTCAAAGCCAGCCTGGGTTACATAGTGAGACCCTGCCTTTCTCACACACAAGAAAAGATAAAATGATATTCAAAGGACAAAATTAAGAAAATGAAAAGAAAAAGGAAAGCCATAAACTGAGAGAAAATATTCTCAATACATATATCTGTCATAGAAATGTTACTAGGTGTCATCGAGTGGGGTCCAACTCATAGCAATCCTATGTATAACAGAGTGAAACACTACCTGATATTGTGCCATACACAGTTTAAGTCCATTGTTGCAGCCACTGTGTCAGTCCACCTAACTGAGGGTCTTCATTTTTTTCGTTGACCCACCTCTCTCCAAAACATGACATCTTTCTCCAGGGATTGGTCCTTCCTGACAACATGTCCACAATATGTGAAATACAGTCTAGCCATTCTTGCTTCCAAGGAGCACTCTGGTTGCTCTTCTAGGATGGATCTGTTGGTTCTTTTGGTAGTCCATGATATATTCAATATTTGTCTCCAGCACCATAATTCAAAACCATCAATTCTTCTCCTGTCTCCCTTATTTGCTGTCCACTTTCACAAGCATATGATGCAACTGAAAATACCACGGCATAAGTCAGATACATCTTTGTCTTCAATGTGACATCTTTCCTTTTCAACACTTTATTAAAGAGGTCTTTTACAACAGCTTTTCCCAAAGCAATGTGTTTTTTTATTTCTCGACTACTGCTTCCATGGGTGTTGATTGTAGAGCCAAGTAAAGCAAAATTTTGGACAACCTCAATCTTTTCTCCATTTATCATGAAGTTGCTTAGTGACTCAGTTATAAGAATTTTTGTTTTCTTGATGTTGAGGTGCAATCCATATGGAAGGCTGTGTTCTTTGATCTTCATCAGTAAATGTTTCAAATCCTGTTCATTTTCAGCAAGGAAAATTATGTCATCTGCATAATGCAGGTTGTTAATGTGTCTTCCTCCAATCCTGATGCCATGTTCTCCATAGAAGAAGACAAAAAAAAAAAAAAACCCTATTAAAACATGAGCAAAAGCTAATAGGTTTACAGTTTATTTTTATTTTATTTATTTCATTACTGGTGCATTGAACCCAACTTCTTGCACTTGCTAGGCCGTTTTTGTTGTTGTTGTTTTTTGTTTTCTTTTTTTGAGACAGGATCTCACTAAATTGTGAGGCTGCCTCTGGCCTTGAATTCACAGTCCTTCTGCTTCAGCTTCCCAAGAGTTTCTTTCTTTTTCTTTTTTCTTTTTTCTTTTGCGGTACTTGGGGGTTGAACTTAGGACCTTATATATACTTTGCAAGTGTTCTACCACTAGGATGCACCCACAGCCCATTGTTTGTTTGTTTGTTTGTTTGTGGTTCTTAGGGGTTGAACCCAGGGCCTCATGAATGATTTGCAATCACTTACTATGGACTGGCACCCCTCTCCCACTAAAATTTTTTTTTTCTTTTTATTTTAAGGCAAGCTCTTGCTAAGTAATGCAGGCTGCCTCTGGCCTCATGCTTACAATTCTCCTGCCTCTATCACCTGAGTCACTGGGATTATGGGCATGTACCACCATGCCCGGCTCCAGGGGATTCTTTTTTGAGTGCTGAAAATATTCTGGAAGCTGGATGTAGTAGCCTCTAATCCCAGCACTCAGGAGGCTGAGACAGGAAGATCAACAAGAGCTTGAGGCCAGCTTGGTCTGTTCCAGAGGCACAGCAAAGAGCTATTGCTCAGCGAGTCCGCCTGGCCTGAAGAGTTCCCATAGTTGGGACCTCCACTCAGGTTGCCAGGTTCTTGGCTTCATTGTAGAAAAGAATTTCAGGATGAGCCAGAGGGAGTGAAACAAAGTTACAGAGTGTAAGTACACACTTTAGAATACATGCTGGCACACAGAGGGGGAGATACATATCTAAGACACAGACAAGGGCTTACCAAGAGATCCAAGAGGAGGAAGCCAGAAAAAGAGCCCAAGCACGTGCTCTCTCTAGTTATATGTAACCACGCACCCATCCTGTGTGATGTCAGTACTAGGCTCCTAGCTCTAGGCACCTAATGTGACATAAGCCTAGAAAGGTCCTTCTCATAGTCTGAAGTTGTTAAGTGCCTTCAGATCAAGTCTGACTCATAGTAACCCTCACAGGGCTTTTCCATAGCTGATTATTTCAGGATTGCTTCAGGAGTGGATTGCCACATCCTTCTCCCATTTATGTAGGACTGCGGATTGAACCTGGGTCCTAAACTCAGAGCAGCACTCTGCCAACTGAGCTAAACCCCAGGTCATAAGTTGGAGATGCACCAATAAGATCAAAAGAAGTTCCATTGTTTAGAAGTTCCATTGTTTAGGTTTTTCTATTGGGGAAACTTCCTTTAGTAAAATGAGATTATACATTGTATCTGCTTAAGAAAAGAGTCCAGAAGGAGTTCCCCTGCATGTCTCAAAGAAGCACAGAATTACAGGGAGGAAAGTAAAATTAAAAGTTACAAACATTTTGACCCCAGGCATGGCTTATTGCTATTTTAACATTTCTATTATTTAAAATGTCACTCAAAAATAATGTCTGTATGCAGGCAGTCTTCATAGCAATCTTCTTGGTAATTGTGTCAAAGTTCTTGACCCTTAGCTGGTGAGATTCAAATCAGATCTTGGGGTGAAAGCTCTTTACCTTTCCATATCCTCAAAATTTCCCTGTCTTTCTATCCTCCCTCAGGTCGACATAGCAAGTTCTAGGCCACCCTGGGCTACATAATGAAGTGTACATCTTAAAATGATGAACTGTATTATGTGACTAACATCTCTACTTTAAAAAATGCTCTAATGGCTGGGCATGGTGGTGCATGCCTGTAATCCCCGCAACTCAGGAGGTAGAGGTAGAAGGATTGCAAGTTTGAGGCCAGAGGCAACCTGTGTAATTTAGCAAGACCCTGCCTCAAAATAAAAAGTAAGAAATGGGCTGGGGGTGGGGGTTAATGGTAGAGCACTTGCAAAAAACATGCTTGAGGCCCTGAGTTCAACTCCCCAGTACAGCAAAAACAAACAAAGAAAACCAAACCAAACCAAAACAAAAGCTCTAAAGCAAAAGAAACTTCACAAAAGAAGATAGATGAATAGTCAATATACATATGAAAAGATGCTCAAGATCATTGGTTATCAGGGCCAAGGAAATGCAAACCCAAACACAATGAGTACATCTATGCACAATAGAGTGGCTGAAATTAAAAACAAAAAAACAAAAACAAAAACAACAACAACAAAAAAATTCCAAATTTTGGTGATGTGGAGCCCCTGGAAAGCTTGACCCTGTTCAAGGGAATGTAAAATGTAATAACTATCTTGGAAAACAGTTTGGCAATTTCTCATAATGTCAAACATACACCTGCTCGTGACCAGCAATTCTGCTACATACATGTACCCATGAGAAGTAACATTCATATACAAATTTCTTCCATAAAGAGATTTGTATATGAGTGTTACTAGCAGCATTATTCATCACTGGACTGCCAAAAGAACCAACAGATCTGTCCTAGAAGAAGTGCAACCAGAGTGCTCCTTGGAAGCAAGAATGGCCAGACTGGTCTTATATATTTTGGACATATAGTCAGGAGAGATCAATGCCTGGAGAAAAACATCATGTTTTGGGAAAGTGGCGGGTCAAAGAAAAAAGGAAAACCTTCCACCAGATGGATTGACACAGTGTCTGCAACAATGGGCTTAAATATAAATTAAGATAGTGTGCCTGGCACAGAATTGAGACGTGTTTAGATCTGCTGTACATAGGGTTGCTATGAGTCAGACTCCATAGCACCTAACAACAACAACAAATTCATCATAGTCCAAAACCAGAAACAACCCAGATGTCTATCAGTGGATAAAGAGAAAAACAAATTGTGATAGACACTTCTCAGCAATCAAAAGGAAAGAATAGCCAATACAGAAAACAATATGGTTGGATCTTACCAACGTTATTTCGAGCAAAAGGAACCAGACCCAAAAGGGCCACAGAGACTGACTCTTGTTATTCACTGTTCTAGAACAAATGACAGAAATCAGCTCAAAGGTTGCCTGGAGGGGATTGAGTACAAGGGAACCTTTTGGAATGATTGAAAGTTTCCAGGCAGCTTTGCACAATTGATGCAAAGATCAGATAGGTTATCAGTTTTGTCATCTTCAAGCTGTATGACTTTGGATATGGTAACTTAATGTCTCTGAACTTGACCAGCACTATCTCCACTATCTCCATGCACAAAGGATGATGTATTCTTTTTGTTTTGGTTTTTCTGAGATGGGATCCAGGCAATGGTATTTAAAAACAAACTAAAGCCGGGTGTGGTGGCTCATGCCTGTAATCCTAGCAATTTGGGAGGCAGAAGCAGGAGGATTGCAAGTTTGAGACCAGAGGCAGCCTGTGTAATTTAGTGAGACCCTGTCTCGAGATAAATAGTAAATGCCGGGGCGTGGTGGTGCATGCCTGTAATCCCAGCGGCTTGGGAGGCGGAGAC
Organism: Pedetes capensis; assembly: GCA_007922755.1. Lineage (NCBI taxonomy): Eukaryota > Metazoa > Chordata > Mammalia > Rodentia > Pedetidae > Pedetes > Pedetes capensis. Next base: position 134,421 of record VMDO01002655.1, read on the forward strand.
AGGAGGATAGCAAGTTCTAGACCAGAGGCAGTCTGCATAATTTAGCAAGACCCTGTCTCAAAAAAAAAAAAAAAAAAAAAAAAAAAAAAAAAAAAAAAAGGGCTGGGGGCGCAGCTCAGTGGTCCAGCACTTGCAAAGCATGCAGGTGCGAGGCCCTGGGTTCAACCCCCGCGTACCACAAAAAAAAGAAAAGAAAAAAAATAAAAAGTAAAAAATGGGCTGGGGGTGCAGCTCAGTGACAGAGGACTTGCAAAGCACATGCAAGGCCCTGGGTTCAATTCCCAAGTACCTAAGATAAATAAATAAATAAATGTAAAACAAACAAACAAAAAACAAACCCAGGCATGGTGACACAGGCCTGTAATCCCAGTGATTTAGGAGACTGAACCAGGAGGATCACATGTTCGAGGTCAGCAGCAGTGTACAATTTATTGAGACTGTCTGAAAATAAAACATAAGAGAGGGGTGGACTGTGGGTGCAGCTCAGTGGTAGAGCACTTGCCCAGCATGTTCAAGGCCTCCGGGTTCAACTCTCAGTACTGAAAATAAATAAATAAAATAAACAAACTAAAACAAAGAAAACAATAGTTATTCTCACAGACAGCCCAGCACTGATAACCACTGGTAGTAATAGCTAACTATTATTTCCCACTTACAGTGTAGCTGACACTGTTATTAGCATGTTGTGTAAAGTAACTTGCTAAACTCTTTCACTAACCCCAAGTGGAAGGTCCCATTATTCTCCCCATTTTACACATAAGGAAAGTGAGGTATGGAGAGGTAACACAGTTTATAATCACACAGTTTATCGATGGTGGGGGCATTTATTGAATCCAGGTAGAGTGGAAATCTGTGTGATTGGGGGAGGGACAAGGAGAGAAGAACTCAGAAAATTTGAATTGGAGTCTGAAGGAGAAGGGGCCAGGAATCTAATTATCAGCTAGGTGGGGAACCCAAAGCAGAGGCTCCTTACTCCAAGTACTGCCTACCTGCAGCATTCTTTTAAAAGTGCAGAGATTCCTGGAGCTGATGGGTTTGGGGCAGGCCCCAGGAATCCACATGTTTAGCAAGGCCAGCTTCTGGTTTAAACCTCCACTATGGTCAGCTTGAAATTATTTTTTTCTTTTCTTTTCTTTTCTTTTTGGCAGTACTTAGGGGTTAAACCTAGGGTCTCGCATGTGCTTTGTAAATGCTCTACCACTGAGCTGCACCCCCTTTTTTTACTTTTTATTTTGAGGCAGGGTCTCACTAAGTTACATAGGCTGCCTCTGGCCTCAAAATTCCAGATCCTTCTGCCCTGTCTCCAGAGTCACTGGGATGACAGGTGTGAGCCATTGCACTGGGCTTTGAAACTCTCAACATGTTTGTCTTGGAACTTCAATTCTGTAGGTGACGGGACTAGGTGCTGTGCTCCAAGGATTTACAGCCGGACAGACTGCAGCTCTGCCTTCCTACACTCCCCACACTCCAGTGCCCTAGGCCTGGCCAGGTGCCCCTGGCCTATGACCACTGCTACTTGCTGTTCTTTTCTCTCTGTCCTTGGTGGTGGCTCTGGGTATGAGTGTTGGAGGGTTAGAGTCAAGTGCATCTTAGGATGGCCATTCTCGCCCAGGCTGGCAGCACCCCAGCACATTTGGCAGTGGTAATGTCTCAGTGGGGTTGGTGACCCTTGTGTCCACCCCAGGCACTGAGTGCGACTTGGCACAAATGCTTAAAAATAATTAACCTAGGTTCAGCCTGGCCCCGTGGCACAAGCCTGTAATCCCAGCAGTTTGGGAGATGGAGGCAGGAAGATAGCAAGTTTGAGACCAGAGGTAGTCTGTGTAATTTAGCGAGACACTGTCTTAAAAAATGTAAAAAAATAGGCCGAGGGTAGAGCTTAGTGGTACAGCACTTGCAAAGCATGCAAGTGTGAGGCCTTGGGTTTGACCCTCAATACCACAATAAATAAATAAATACATACATAAATACATAAATAAATAATTAAAAACTCCTAGGATCACCTACCCCACGTGTCTGTCAGCTTGTCATGCTGTGGGGGCTTGCATGTTATTCTGGTGCTGAAAGCTATACCCCTGATATTTCAGATACCAGCAGGGCAACCCATGGTGGACAGGTTTCAGTTGAACTTCCAGACCAAGTCAGACTGGGGACTAGGACCCAGCAGCCCACTCCCAAAACAATGAGACATTGAAAACCCTGTGAATAACAGAGAAGCACTGTTAAATATAGTGCCAGAAAATGGGCCCCCCAGCCTGGAAGGCATTCAAGAGATGCCTGGGGAAGAGTTACCTCCTAAAAGTAAAGTTGACCTTAATGATACAAATGGAGTAAAGCCCCTGGGACCTCCATTTGCTGATGTGGCACAACTCAAAATGAGAAGAAATACAGTGACTTGGGCTCAAAAATAACAATGGGCTCAAACATAAAAAGATTTGTGTGCATGGCACGGTGTTGGGGAGTGCTTTGTTCTGTTGTACATAGGGTCACCATGAGTTGGATTTGACTCCATGGCACCTAAGAACAACAGGGTCACTTGGCTGTCATGACTTGGAACAGTGCACCAATAGGAAGAAGGGATGCTGGCTCCACCTCCCCAAAGCCACCCGTGGCCAACCCTTTAGGGGCCCAGCACCCTTACCAGTCTCTGGCATGCACATGTGTCTGACTTGGGAAGGGCTGGCTGAGCTCTGTTCCTGGAGGGCCCGCTCTTCCTCTGTCCAGCTGAGTCTGGCTTCTGGCTTGCCTCTATCTCTCTGGCCTGTTCAAGGACAAACAACAAAATACAAATTGTGGAGCTGGGCCGGTGGTGCACGCCTATAATCCCAGTGGCTTGGGAGGAGGCGGAAGCAGGAGGATCAGGCAGGAGGATCTCAAGTTTGAGACCGGAGGCAGTTTGCGTAACTTAGTGAGACCCTGTCTCAAAAAATAAAAAACTGGGCTGGGGGTGCAGCTCAGTGGTCCAGCATTGCAGAGCATGCAGGTGCGAGGCCCTGGGTTCAAGCCCCAGTCCCGCAAAAATAAATAAATAAACAAACAAACAAACAAATAAATAAATAAATTGTGAAATACAAGTTGTGAAATTTTGAGGATTCTGTATCTGAGTTAGGTGCTCTTGTATTTGCATTTAAAGCTGGCATTACAAAACATAAGGATGAACAGTAAAATGTATGCTGATAAATTACTTTTTCTTTACTGAAGATGACATTAAATAGCAGATTAAAAATACCATGATGCATTCAGGGAGAGAGGCCAGGGAAAAAAGGAAATGCTTTACATGTTATTATCTTTCATGATACTTTGTTTCAAGCCTTTTATTTGCATTTTCCTCTGGGCTCAGAAAGTAGCAGCCGGCTGTGGTCACAGGGCTTCTTACTGTCAGAAAACCTCCAGACACCCTATAGGAATGGGGGTTGGGTAAATTATTGTTATTATTATTTTTTGCAGTACTGAGGGTTGAACTCAGGGCCTTGTGCTTACATGCTTTGCAAATGCTGTACCACTGAGCTGCACCCCCAGCCCATTTTTTTTTTTTTTTTTTTTTACTTTTTGAGACAAGGTCTCACTAAGTTACCAGACTGCCTCTGGTCTCCAACTTGCTATCCTACTGCCTCTGTCTCCCGAGTGGCTGGGATTACAGGCATGCGGCACCGCATCCAGTTGGGTTGGGTATAATTCTAAAGATAGGTCTTGATGTTGCTGGTGGCCATACCATTTTGCTATGCATTTGGACTGTATCACCACTGTGGACATCTCAGCCCTGTGGAGCTCCCTGGCTACTAAGGAGATTCCAGGAGGACCCCACAAGTTTAAAGCCTCTACCAAAGTAAAAGAAGGTGTGAGTGCCAGAGCTGGGGTAGGAAAAGGAGACTCCAGATGCACAGCACGTGCTCTGGCCAGTGCCAGCAAATGGCACTAGTATTTAGCATGAGCAGACACTTGCCTCAAGAAGGCCAGCTGTGATTCCTGAAGAAAAAAAAAGCACTGAGCATGGGGGTGCCTGATAAAACGCAGGACACCCTATTTCATTTGAATTTCAGATCAATAGCAAATAGTTTTTTGGTATAAGTATGTCCCCTTCCATGTAGTATTTGAGGGATAATAAAAAATTATTCATGGTTAATTTGAGGTTCATATTTAACTGGACTTTCTGCGTTTTTATTTGATAGACCTGGCAACCCAGCTGGCTTTTCTAGATTCTAGTCCTGGGTCTGCTCTAACCAGGCAGCACCGCTTCTTAGGCCACTGGTGCCAAGGGACCCCCCAACTCTGGCCAGAGAGACATGCCAGAGCTAGGCCCCAGGCCGGTGCTTTCCAGCGCTGGAAGCAGCGCTGGTTACTTCTGAGGCCAGATTTTGGAGGAAGACGGCAAGGGAGGGTGGGTACTATGGGCAATTAGCGGGAATTCGGGTGCAAACGGGAGATAGGGCTATCTTAAGTGTAAAGCAAGTCCTCATCACTTGGACAGGACCTTAGACCTTGCTGATGTGCTTGAAAAATACTAAAGTCCTGCACCCACCCCCCAAGGCAATCTGTCTGGGGTGTGGCCCAGATACTTGTCTTTTTGAAAGTTCCCCTGAGGTCTCAGTGACCTGGCAGGGTTAACAAACTGCAGGAGTCTGGAAGGTTCCCAAAGATGAATTACGGGCCGGCACTGGCACGGCCCAGGGCCCCTCCCACTGCAGAGACAAGCGGATGCGGAAGGACTGAGGCGGGACATGGGTCCCAGTCCTGTCCCCAGTCCAGCGCCCTCCACTGCAGACACGGCACCTCGGGACCCCAAAGGGAGACGCCTAGACGCTAGGCAGAGACCTGTAGGGATGGCGCCCAGCCGCTGACTCTGGACAACATGGCTGTCTCCCGCACCAGCTCATCCTGGGAGCCGGGCTTCGGGGCGCTGCAGGGCCTGCCTCGGGTCGTGACTCTGAGCGCAGCGGGCTGCGGGCCTGGTCAGCGCTAGGCGGCGCTGGAGAGCGCGGCAGGATCTTCGCGGCCCCGGAGCCCAGGGTCCTGGGACCGGGTGGAGGGTTCCAGAGCCAGGGTTCTGGAGCCGTGGCCCTGGAAAGAGGGTCCCGGGGCCGGAGTCTTGATGCAGGGGACCTGGGGCCAGGGTCCTGATATAGGGGTCCCAGGGGCGGGGGTCTCGGGGCCGGGGCCCTGATGCAGAAGTCTCAGGGCTGGGGTCCTGATGCAGGGGTCCCGGGTCCTCCCTCACGGTCGGGTCTGAAGGGCGCTTCGCAAGATCTCAGGCGGACCCCACACGGTACCTTCTCAAGACTCAGCCCTCTGCGGGCCCCTCTGAAGGATGCAGCGTGTCCAGGTTGCCTCCCCTCCCTCAAGCCTATGGTGCTTCTCCCTTACGAGCAAATCTGGAAGATTCTTCAAAGCTTTCCTGCTCCACGAGTGCTTCTGTGGACTGTCAATTGGCAAGAAAATTACATTTTTTTCAATACAGGAAACTTGCCAGGAGAGATTGAAATGAATGCATATTCTTTGCAGATGTCGTGGGAGGGGGAATTCCCAAGGAGGACCCTGAGACGTGAGAACATCCCAGATCAGGAAGGACCCAGTTCTGTCCAGCACTATGTTCATGTAGCGTGCTTTAAGAATTTTATTACAGGCCAGGCGCGGTGGCGCACACCTGGAATCCCAGCGGCTTGGGAGGCGGAGACAGGAGGATCACAAGTTCAAGACCACAGGCAGTCAGCATAATTTAGCGAGACCCTGTCTAAAAAAAAAAGAATTTTATTACAGATTTTAAAAGGACCCATTACTGATGCTGCCCCTAATGCAGAACCCTACAAAAGCAAACAATCAAAACAAGCCCACAGTAAAACAAAAGGCAAGCACTCCGAAGTAAGATGCTCTCTGGAGGTCTGAGCACTGTGTTCAAATGATTTCCTTTTGAGAAACTAGAGTTAGCTTTTGGAAAATGGTTTTTCCTTTGTTACCAGCGATTACTTTTTCTCTCTCCCCATTTTATTTCAAAATGTTATTCCACTAACATTTATTTGCCAGCCTCTGAGTCAGGCTCTAGAAATATAAAAATAGCAAATAATAGGAAACTATCCTTGGTCCTAGGAAACTCAACATCTAACTCCAAGAGAAGGGAAGGTTTGTAAATAACATCACTAGTGTGCTGGAGGGTTTCAGGGAAGCACAGAGGGGCAAGTCATTGATTTTTTTTTTTCCTTCCGTACTGGGGGTTGAACCCAGGGCCTCGCGCTTGCATGCTCTGCAAGCACCGGACCACTGAATTTCACCCCCAGCCCATTTTTTTACTTTTTGAGACAGGGTCTCACTAAATTACTCAGACTGCCTCTGGTCTCAAACTTGTGATCCTCCTTGCTTCCGCCTCCCAAGCCACTGGGATTACAGGCGTGTGCCACGGCGCCTGGCAAATCATTGATTTTTTAAAAAACTATATATTATGAAAATTTTCGAAAGAAACAAATGTAAGTGGAATAGTATAATGAACACTCATGACCAATCATGGGACTCAACAAAATTATTAACATATTCTCAACCTTTCATCTGAGTCTCACCACTTTGCTGGTTTCTCTCTCTGTCTCTCTCTCTCTTCCCCTCCCTCCCTCCTTCCTTCCAGCCCTCTCTTCTTTTTACATTGTTATTAAGATATGATTACCTAACAGAATTCATCCACTCTAAATGTGTAACTGGGCTGGGATTTAACTCAGTTGGTAGAGCGCTGCGCTGCAGTCTCTGAGGTCCCGAGTTCAATTCCCAGCACCACAAAAAATGGGAGAAGGACCTGGCAATCCACTCCCAAGACAATCCCGAAACGGTCAGCCATTGAAAACCCTATGAGGGTCGCTCTGAGTCGGATTCTGACTTGACAGCACCTAACAACAACAACAACAAATGTGTAATTCCCTGATTTTTAGTAAATTTATAGTCATGCAACTATCACCACAATCCAATTTTAAGACACCTCCACCATCCCAAAAATCTCACTCATGACTGTTTGCAGTTCTCACTCCTCACCTAGGCAACCATTGATCTTCTTTTTGTCTCTATGGCTCCTCTTGGCTGGGACAAGTTCTCAGAGCTTTTTTCTTTTCTTTTTTTCTTTTTCTTTCCTTCTTTTTTCTCTTTCTTTCCTCTTTTCTCCCTTTCTTCTTTCTTTCTTGCCTTTCTTTCTTTTCTTTCTTCTTTCTGTGTTTTGAGACAGGCTCTCACTATGTAGCCCAGACTGCCCTTAAACTCCCTCTATCCTGCCACCTCAGCGTCCTAAGTACTGGGATTATAGGCATGTGCTACCATGCTCCACCAGTCTCAGACTTCTTACAAATGTATTGCTATTACTTTTACCTTGGCCTTTGATGACCATAGCAGTTTTGAGTCCTGATCAGGAAGTTCGTAGAATGTCTCTGAATTAGGATTTGTCCGATGTTTTTTTCTCATTATTAGGAGGAGGTTATGGATTTTTTTTTTTTTTTTTGTGGTACTGGGGGTTGATTCCAGGGCCTCACGCCTGCATGCTTTGCAAGTGCTGGACCTTGAGCTGCACCCCCAGCCCTTTTATTTTTTTCTCTACTTTGAGACAGGGTCTCGCTAAATTACATAGACTTCCTCTGGTCTCAAATTTGCGATCCTCCTGGCTCTGCCTCCCAAGCCGCTGGGATTACGGGCATGCGCCACCACGCCAAGCTAGAGGTTATGGATTTTTGAGAGGTAGAGCTCAGGTAAAGTACTGGACTGTCATAGTAAGTACCACAGACTGGGTTGCTTAGACAATAGAAATTTATTTTCTCACAATCCTGGAGGCTAGAAGTCCAAGATCAAGGCGTGGCAGGATTGGTCTCTTCTGAAACTACTCTCTTTGGCATGTAGACAGCCTCTACTCTCGGTCTTCATGTGGAAGTGCCCTAATCTCTTCTGATAAGGACACCATTCACAACAGGTTAGGACCCCCTGAAGACCTCATCTAACCTTAATGACTCTTTAAAGGCAGTGGCCCCCAATACAGTCATGTTCTGAGGTACACAGGAATTACGATGCCAACATATGACTTCTGGGGAGGGAAAGGGTTCACATTTAAGCTTTTCAGAGCCATTCTTGTCATATTAAGGATACATGCTGTTGACATGGCTTGTCACTATTTTACTGCTGATGTTGACCTTGACCAGCTGGCTGAGGTATGTTTGTTAGGTTTCTCTAGTCCCCTGCCTACTCCTTTATACTCTACCCACCAGAGAGAAGTCACTGTGTGCAAAACACATCTAAGGGCATGAGGGTCATGCCCCATAAAACTCCTAAAAGAAATATAAGGATAAATCTTCATGACCTTGGATTTGGCGATGGATTCTTAGATATAATACAAGAAGCACCAAAACATGAGAAAAATCAATTGGACTTCATCAAAATGAAAAACCTCTTTGTATCAAGAAAGTGAAAAGACCTATAAAATAAGAGAAAACACTTGCAAATTATATATCAAATAAGGTTCTAGGATCTAGAATATTATATAAAGAGCATTACAACTAAAGTACAAAACATCCAATTAAAAATGAATGAAGGATCTAAATAGACATTTCTCCAAAAATATATGCAAATGGTTGACAATATCATGAAGAGATGCTCAGTACCACTAGCTACTAGGGAAATACAAATTAAAACTATAATAAGATAATACTTCACACATTTTACAATGGCCATCATTAAAAGAACAAAATGAGAAAAATAAGAGAAGTTAACAAGGATGTGGAGAAATTAAAATCCTCATGGTTCATGGGGATGTAAAATGGTGTAGCCACTGTGTAAAACAGTTTGAGGTTCACAAACAGTTAAGCACAGACTTGCCATGTTGTTGTTGTTGTTGCTGTTGTTGTTGTTATTAGGTGCACTCAAGTCAGGCCCAACTCAGAGCGACGCTACAGAAAATAGATCAAAACACTCCCCAATACTGTTTCATGCATACAAGCTTTTTATATTTAAGCCCATTGTTGCAGGCACTATGTCAATCTATCTAGTTAAGAGTCTTCCTTTTTTTCGCTGACCTACTATTTTCCAAATATGATGCCCTTCTCCAGGGATTGGTCTCTCCTGACAATATGTCCAAAATACATTAGACATAGTCTAGCTATCTTTGCTTCCAAGGACGACTGTGGTGGTACTTCTTCTAGGACAGATCTGTTGGCTCTTTTGGCAGTTGATGGTATGTTCAATATTCATCTCCAGCACCATAATTCAGAAGCATCCATTCTTCTCCTGTCTCCTTATTCACTGTCCAGCTTACACAACCATCTGATACAAGTGAAAGAAATACCATACGAACTAGTAATCCCACTCTTATGTATATGCCCCCAAATAACTGAAAACATGTACTATAAAAATAAAGGCACACACAAATTCATAGCAGCACTCATCACAAGATCTAAAAGGTGGAAACAAGCTGGGCACAGTGGCGCACACCTGTAATCTCAATGACTTGGGAGGCGGAGGCAAGAGGATTGCAAGTTCGAGACCAGAGGCATTCTGCGTAATTTAGCAAGATCCTATCTCAAAATATAAATAAATAAAAATTAAAAAATAAAAGGTGGAAACAGTCTAAATGCCTATCAATGGATAAATGGACAAACTATAGAATGTACATACATAGGAATGTTATTCAGCCATAAAAAATGAAGTGCTGATAGGCTGGGTGTCATGGCACACACTTGTAATCACAGCAGTTGGAAGGCTAAGGCAGGAGAATCAAGAGTTAGAGATCAGCCTGGACTACATGGTGATATCCTGCCTCAAACAAACAGGAAAAAAAAAGATGACCATAGTGGCAGCAGGATGCAGACACCAAAGATCATATATTGCAGGATTCCCTACCCATGAAATACCCAGAAGAGACAAGTCCTATAGAGATAGAAATCAAGTTAGAGGTCACCAGGGCCTGAGGAGATTGGGAACAAGAAATGACTGCTTAATGAGTACAGGGTTTCCTTTGGGGGTGATGCAGACATTTCAGAACTAGATAGAAATGATAGCTGCATTATATTATGAATGTACTAAATTCCATTGACTTGTTCACTTCAAAATGATTAATTTTAGCTGGGTGCGGTGGCGCACTCCTGTAATCTCAGCAACTCCAGAGACAGAGGCAGGCAGATGGCAAAATTGAGATAAGAGGCAGCCTGTGTTACTTAGCAAGACTCTGTCTCAAAGTAAAAAAAAAAAAGTTAAAAAATGGGCTAGGGGTGCAGCTCACTGCTAGAGCACTTGCAAAGCATGCAAGTGAAAAGCCCTAGGTTCAACCCCGTAGTACCACAAAGTAAATAAGTAAAAATAAATAAATAAAGGATTAATTTTGCTGGGCACAGCAGTTCATACCTCTAATCCCCAGCATGCAGGAGGTTGAAGCAAGAGGATCACAAGTTCAAGGCCAGAGGCAGCCTGTGCAATTTAGTAAGACCCTGTCTCAAAATAAGAAAAAGTATTGGCTAGAGGAGCTGGGAGTGAGGCTTAGTGGCAGAATATGAGGCCCTGAGTGTAATCCGCCAGTACTGCAAATTGAAAAAAAAAATCTATTTTATGTTTTACACATTTTACCTTAAGTTTTCAAAAAATGCTGGGGGTGGAGGGAAAAGAGAAGAACATCCCCCAGCACTAGTCAGATTCCTCTGAAAAAGCCACAGAAAAATTTGCTCAGCTCTAAGCTTTAGGACATGAGCCAACCATGTATACTTGAGCAGTAAGGAATTGAAGTCACAGGCTTATTCCTGGCTTCCTTCCAGGGAACCACAGCAGTTGGGAATATCAGCTTCCAGAGGCAGTTGGGGCAGTGTCATTCCTGGGAAGTGGGGTGTGGGATCCTTGCTGTGTGGAAGAAGCAGAAGACCCTGTTCCTGCTCCTAGTAGTAGGGCACAGGTAGAAAAGAAACCTTAGATTAATTCCAGGCTGGCCTTGACTCCCTGACGGCTCTATACTCATCAGAGTCCTCATTTCTCTCCCTGTAGAATGGGATCCCTTGCATTTTATTCAATTTTAAAACATTTTCTTAGAATTCATATATTGGTATGGGTGTGGTGGCATAAGCCTATAAACCCAGCAACTCAGGAGGCAGAGGCAGTAGGATGGCAGGTTTGAGGCCAGAGGCAGCCTGCAAAACTTAGGGAGACTCTGTCTATAGATAAAAAGTAAAAAATGGGCTGGAGGTCCAACTCAGTCTCAGAGCACTTGCAAAGCATGCATGAGGTCCTGGGTTCAACCCTCAAGTACTGCACAATAAATAAATAAATAAATAAATAAATAAATAAATAAATAAATAAATATTGGATTCATATATTGATTGCTGGGGGTTTGTTGAGAGACCAGGAAACCATCATAGTGAGAAGCTTATTTCTTGCCTCTGTAGTACACGTTGATTTAATGAGTTTTGATTGGTACTCATCCAAGGTGTGAAGTTGGAGTCAAAGGGCAGTTTGCAGCTCTGGATGGAGGAGGTGTTATGATGATGTGTTATACGAGATGCACAGTGCCCTCTGTGGACATCCCTGAGGTTGCAGGAAGCTGGCTGCGCTCAACATGGGGAACAACTCCCACTGGAAGGCACTGGAGGTCCAGCACAGACCAGACTTGGTCTCCAAACTCTAAACCACCTTGAAGAAACTGGAGAGTTCCCAAAGCCAGAGCTGATCACCCAGGAGCCCCCCTCAACCCACAACCACTGCATCTCCATTTGCCACCTGTGGCTTCTCCCTTCAGCTGTAGCCAGCGTCTGTCCAACATCCCAAGCTGGACTTCTGTGGAACACGTGGTGATTAGAGGTCCCTCACTGAAGCAGACAGCTTCTACAGAGCCCCAGGCTGGGCTGGGCTCCTTGAGAACACACACAGCCCTTTTCTCCTGAAGTCTGGTGTTCCTGAGACACAGCACAAAAGTGAACATACCTGAGTGAGTGTACACTATTTTCTTTTCTCTTCTTTTCTTTTCTATCCTTTTTTCTTTCCTTTGCAGCACTGCAGCTTCAACTCAGGGCCTCACGCATGATTTGTTAGTGCTCTACCACTGTGCTGCATCCTCAGCCCATTTTTTACTTTTTATTTTTGAGGCAGGGTCTTGTTAAGTTACACAGGCTGCCTCTGGCTTCAAACTTGGAATCCTCCTGTCTCTACCTCCTGAATCCCTGGGATTATAGGCATGTGACACTATGCCGGTCTAAACTTTTTCAAATGTAACTTTTTTATTCATCTCACATACCATAACATTTACCTTTAAATGTGTGCAATTCACTGGTATTTAGCCTACTCAAGAGAAATCGAGTTTGTATGTAATGTATTTGTATGGTTTAAAATTCAGTGGTTACAATGGAATATACCCTAGAAATGTCTCCTTGACATCCTGTCCCCCACAAATAACTAAGATTATCCTTTTTTTTTTTTTTTCTGAGGTACTGGGGGTTGAACCCAGGGCCTCATGCTTGCATGCTCTGCAAGTGCTAGACCACTGAGCTGCACCCTCAGCCCATTTTTTTTTTTACTTTTTGAGACAGGGTCTTGCTAAATTATGTAGACTGCCTCTGGTCTCGAACTTGCGATCCTCCTGTCTCTGAGCTGCTGAGATTACAGGCGTGTGCCACCACGCCTGGCTAGATTATCCATTTCTTGACTGTACTCCTATCGATACATTATGCAAAGATAGCAAATACACCCCTCCTGTGTACACATAACAGAGGGCTGGGGGTCAGATGACAACTCATCTCACTGTTGTCCAGCCAGGAGTCAGGTGTGGGTTCTGGGCAGAAGGAGGCGGAGCACAAGGCCCCCTCTGCTGCCCTGAGCGCTGTCCCAGGGCTCCTCTCTACCCTTGAATGTGTGGCCACGCCTGGGAGGGCCAGGAGGGGCCCTGTACGCCACCTCCTCCTTCTCTCTCCTTCCCTCCTTCCTTCCATTCTTTCTTCCTCCCTCTTTATTTCCCTCTCTTCCTCCTTTGCCCCTTTTTTTCTCCCCTCCTTGATGAAGAGAAGAGCCACCTTTACTTGGGAGGAAGGACAAGTCACCCAGATTTAGGTAGACTTGGCAGGGCTTGGTGTCGGCCAAGGCCCATATTCTCTGTGTAATGAGCGGAGTGAGTTCACCACCCCCAGGATGGCAGCGTCGTCCTCTCATCACCAGGGCTGAGATGGGGCCAAGAAGAGAAGCACCTCAGTCCTGAGCAGAAGAAGTTCATTTCACCATGATTCACAGTCATCTGTGGCCAGGTTTTCCACAAGATCAGGATCTGTCTTCGGGCCCTGCCTGTGTAGAGTGTGGAGGCCAAGGAGTTGTTGGCAGAAAAACAAGAGCAAAATTAGCTTGCGTACTCTAAGCCTGCAGTTGCCTGCCAAGATCACTTTCAAACACGAACATTCTTATTTCCATTCTGGAAGTTCTTGTCAGGTTTATTGCATGTGAAAGGGTAGAGAGCAGACAGAAACAAAGTGATATTTGCTGAGCTGGAAGGACTATTTTCTTAATCTACTCTCAAGAGCATGCCAGTGTATGTGTCCTTTTCTGGGGAGACAACAGGCCCTCCTTCACAAGGATTTTAATCCAAATTAGACACAGCTTTATTCTCTGACCTGTACAGGTCTCAATGAATGAGTGTTTATATGTGTGTTTAATAAATACCTTTATGCCAGTTACATGGCAAGGGTCTCCATAAACCACCACTGGAAACATATGCAGGACAGATGGGTGCTGAATTCACAAGACAATGGAGCATTCTAACAAACTTCACTGGCATCAAAATTTTATGTTCCTGTAAGTTTTCAAAAGCCATGAAACTAAACTGAGTGTCTCACAACAGCACAAAACTGACTAATTAAATTGGGGGGAAACAAAAGAGCTCCCTACCAAAATTAATTGGAAAATCAAAACTAAAACTAACACACTTTAAAAATGGAGAACAATCTCTCTGGATTTTAGTGGTTGCTCACAGGGCCTTTTGGCTTTTAAGAGTTTGTTATACAAGACCCTTTCTTGTTTTCAGAAGGACCTTAAGGCATTGGCCTGCCACAGTAGAAGCATCTCTCTGATGAGAAGGGGAAAGGAACACAAACAGTCTCTAGCCACATTGGCAGGGATGGGGGCTCCCCTGGGGTGACTGTTTAAATCTCAGGAGAAGCGGGCTTGGTGGTGCATACCTGTCATCCCAGCAACACGGGAAGCAGAGGCAGGAGGATCACAGCTCAAGGCCAGAGGCAGTCTGTACAACTTAGCAAGACCCCATCTCAAAATAAAAAGTGAAAAAATGGAGTGGGGGGTGCAGCTGAGTGGTAGAGAACTTGCAAAGTATTCATGAGGCCTTGGATTCCACTCCCAGTATACCCTCCCCCCCCAAAAAAAAAAAAATCTCAGAAAAGCCACCTGGCTGAAAGGTGGCCTTCTCCATGGCATCATACTATTTAAAGGAGGTACCACATAAAAGAGAAGGTGCACAATTTTCTTGCATACAGAAAAAGTGTTGCTGGCTATAAGGGCATTTGTTAATATACACATCTAAAATCTTTCTTCCTATCCCTGTCCTACACTATGCTAAGCTGTGAAAAGAGCAAGATCTTTTCCTTCCTTCCTTCCTTTCCTTCCTTCCCTTCCCTTCCTTTTCTTTCCTTTCCTTCCTTCCTTCCTTCCTTCTTTCCTTCCCTCCTTCCTCCCTTCTCTGAATTACTGGAGCACAAGCTCACGGTCCCATACATGTTAAGCAAGTGCTCTATCACTGGCCCAAATTTTCTTTCTAAATAGGTGGGCTTACTGGGCTTGGTGGTACACTCCTATAATCCCAGCACTAAGGAGGCAGAGGCAAGAAGATCATGAGTTTGAGGCCAGACTGGGCTACATAGAGAGATTCTGTCTCAAAAAAACAAAAAAGAAAAAAATTGGGTTAAATTAAAATAATAAACAGGAAAATAAAACTGCCAATATCCTTCCACAGAGATAATGATGTCTCTTTGTATTGTGTTGGCTAATCAGCCCCACATACTTGTTTACCCAACAGCTAAAAAAGGTCAAACTCAGAGTTAAGAGTTATGTAGTCCGTGCTGGAAATCTAAACCAAACATCTGCGGAAAACTTTGTATGATTCCCAGGCACCTAAGCTTTTCGGCTTGTTTTAAGCATATTCTTAAAATGTAGGAAATTGGCAGTCATATATCTTAAGTTAAACATTGGGAAATTGAACCAGTGAATAAATACTTACTTTGGATCTGTGCTATTGATGAAAAGAAAAAATCACTGGAAAAAATGAGCCCTTTTCTTCTATTTTTGCTCAAAGCAGTCCAAAGAAAACAAGCTTTGGTTCACTCCTGTCCATGAGCTCAGCATTGAACAAGCTCCAGTGAAGTCACGTAGAAAGCTGGGAGCAGCCATACAGTGGGGCATCTCCATGACTTTGAACACAGACAGGCTTCACCTTCCTTCCTAGTATTGGGGAAAGAGACACAGGGAAGAGGGGCTTCTGGGCTCTTTTTCTTTAGCTGAACTTCTGCATAGATTCCTTTCAGAGAAAAGGGGCTACTGAACTTCATTTTAAGAGAGTGGCATTCAAGGCTCTGCAAACTCAGAGCCACATCGTATGTCCTAGATGATCCTGCTCAAGGGGAACTGTAAAGGGGAGCTGAGGGTGGCCCAGCAGGAGACAGGCTGGGTGAAGGCCGCCATACTTTCCTCTTGGACATGCTAATATCAGGGCCTATGACTGGTCACCTGGCTGCTGTGGATTCAAATGCTGTGACCAGCCTGCATCCCTACACAGCAATGCTGAGATCACGCAAACAGGGAAGCTCTGGGCATCAGTATTGTGTGAAAAAGAGGTCTCAGGGGTCTTGTAAATAAATTAATTATCTGGCTGATAACTTACATTACACATGTTTTCTACTTGAAATTGTGCCCACAGTAAAGTGGACAATGAAACTTTAGTTAATCATACTCTACATTTTGAATTATTTCCCCAGCTTCTCTGGATCTGTAGAGTTAAATTTTCTTAGATACAGTAAAACCTTTGAATATACAATGGATTACAAAGCCTGTAGTAATGTATTAAATATAATGTGATCTATATACAGAGAAAGTTCAATACTTCACAGAGACAATTCACTGTGTTTGAAGTTGATAGAGCACAGTAGTTCCTTCTTTTTTTTTTTTTTTTTTTCGGTACTAGGAATTGGACCCAGGGCCTCGCGCTTGCATGCTCTGCAAGTGCTGGACCACTGAGCTGCACCCCCAGCCCATTTTTTACTTTTTGAGACAGGATCTCGCTAAATTACACAGACTGCCTCTGGTCTTGAACTTGCGATCCTCCCGCCTCCGCCTCCCAAGCTGCTGGGATTACAAGCGTGCCTCACCGCGCCCGACAGTAGTTCCTTCTTTTTTATATACAATGAGGTTCCTGCACAACAACTCTGTCTCTTCTACTGAAATGAAATGTTAAGGTACTCACTCAGTAGTGTTTTTGACTTCTGGAAAAAAAGATGGGGAAGAGGAGATGAAGTTTGGAGGGGAAGAAAGAGGGAAAAACTAGCAATTTCTAGACAATGTGATGATTAAAATAAAACTATCTCCATGCTTTTGGGATGGAAAGCTTATTTACAATCTTCCGTGACTTCTTTATTTCATGACAAGCAAGGTGCAATGCCTACAGGGAGGAGGCCTTGGTCAGCATATGTGACAAATGTCAGTGTCAGGCTATAACACAAAATAACCCACTAGTCAGAAGGCTGCTTGTGCCACTGTCCCCTCCCACACAGCAATGCTACACTACCAACACCAACAACGTCATGCTATGGCAACCTTTCAGGACAAAGCTCCTCAAAGTATGACATCAGGACTCATATGGCTCACAGAATTGTTTTTGGTATGAGGATGGCCACATGAATCACCCAAATGGAGTTTGGCTTTAATGACCAACATGGCATCAGGACTGGAAGAAGACTCATTAATAAACTGCATTATGCAGATGACATAACTTTGCTTGGTGAGAGTGGTGAGAGTGAAGAGAATTTGAAAGACTTACTGATGAAGATCAAAGAACACAGCCTTCTGTATGGATTGTACCTCAACAGCAAAAAAACCCAAATTCCTTGCAACTGGGTCAGTATGCAACTTCATGATAAATGGAGCAAAGATTTAGGTTGTTGATGATTTTGCTTTACTTGGTTCTACAATCAACACCCATGGAAACAGCAGTCAAAACATCAAAAGATGCATTATTTTGGGAAAAGCAGTTGCAAAAGACCTCTTTAAAGTGTTGAAAAGTAAAGATGCGGGCCGGACGTGGTGGCGCACGCCTGTAATCCCAGCAGCTCAGGAGGCGGAGGTGGGAGGATCGCAGGTTCGAGACCAGAGGCAGTCTGTGTAATTTAGTGAGACCCTGTCTCAACAAGTAAAAAAAAAAATGGGCTGAGGTGCAGCTCAGTGGTCCAGCACTTGCAGAGCATGCAGGCGCGAGGCCCTGGGTTCAACCCCCAGTACTGCAAAAAAAAAAAAAAAAAAAAAAAGTAAAGATGCCACATTGAAGATGAAGGTGCACCTGACTTATGCCATATTTTCAATTGCATCATGTGGTTGTGAAAGCTGGACAACGAATAAGGGAGACAGGAGAAGGATCAATGCTTTTGAATTATGAGGCTGGAGATGAATATTGAGTATACTATGGACTTCCAGAAGAACCAACAGATCTGTTCTAGAAGAAGTACAACCAGAGTGCTCCTTGGAAGCAAGGATGGCTAAACTGCCTCTTACATATCTTGGACAGGTTGACAAGAGGGATTAATCCCTGGAGAAGGACATTATGTTTGTGAGAATGGTGGGCCAATGAAAAAAAGGAAGACCCTCAATTAGAAGGACTGGCACAGTGACTGCAACAATGGGCTTAAGCCAAAAAAACTCATGTGCATGGCACAGCATTGGGGAGTGTTTCATTCTGTTGTACATAGGGTTGCTAGGAGAAGGACCTGACTCGACGGCACCTAACAACAATAACAACAAGGAACAGCTAAACTTAACAATGCTTGCAAGTCACGAGATTGACACAGGATTTTGAAGAGGATATGTTAAGGCTTTGGTTTTCCTTTTTGTCTTGTTCACACTATTATCAGTGCTTTGGTTTAATGCTGTGGTGAGAAGAGGTTGCACCTGGAGTCCCACCTGGCACCTGTCTGATGGCTTGTGACATATCTGGAGCTGCAGCACTTAGGAGGCTGAGCTGGCAAAGAGCAGGGTAAGCAGTAGGGAACTGACCTCTGCTGTGTTGTCCTGGGATGCTGGTGACCTGCTCTTAATTGACATCTGTACTTCTAGACACTCCCAATCTGGATTTATGTTCTGTCCCTGACTTCCACCAATTCCAAGGACAGCTGTGGCCCCCAGGCCCTTGCTGGGATTGGAAGGGGCTCTCTGCTTGAGTTCCACACTGGCTCCAGGATCTGGCTGGCTCCTGCCTGGCCTGGCCCAGGAGTGCAGGGAGGACGTTCCTCTTTCTGAATCAGGCCCAGAACTCTCATGGGTTCCTGAGGCTGAAACCAGAAGGGGCTTGCAGATGGCTTTCTTGGAAGGGAGAGAGGTCCACAGCCTTGCCCAGGATGTTGTTGTTGTTGTTGTTGTGTGCTGTCGAGTCGGTATCCGACTCATAGCGACCCTCATAGGGTTTTCAATGGCTGACTATTTCGGGATTGCCTTGGGAGTGGATTGCCAGGTCCTTCTCCCGTTTTTGCGGTGCTGGGAATTGAACTCAGGTCCTCAGAGACTGCAGCGCAGCGCTCTACCCACTGAGCCAAATCCCAGCCTTGCCCAGGATAGGTGGCAGCTTATGGGGAAGGGCTTGGTGTGTCTCTGGCTGGGCCAGGGCATGAGGTCTAGACCCAGAAAGTATCATAAGCAAACCATGGAGTTCATCAAGAAGCCAAAGGCCAGCCAGAGGATTGGCATGGCACGTTGGTGCTTGGAGGCTGTTGCCTTGAACATGAGAGGAACCAGAGGAACTAAGAGGCTGTCAAGTCCACATGTGAGGTTGGCACTGGCTTGGAGAGCTCTTACTAAGGTCACCTTCAGGGACTATTGCTATGGACATGGAGAGGGAGTTCTTATGTGTGTGCAGTGAGAGAAGCCATGGGCTGGGTACACAGGACACTCTTAGGGTCCTGGAAATTGTCTCAGAGTAGAAGCCAAAAGGAGGCTGGGGCTTAGGTCAGTTGATAGAGGGCTATTTTGCACTCTCTGAGGCCCCAGCTTTGATCCCTAGCACCACAAAAATGGGAGAAGGACCTGGCAACACACTCCTGAAAATATCCTGAAACATTCAGCCATTGAAAACCCTATGAATAGCAGAGAAGCACTGATATAGTGCTAGGCATGGGACATGTTGGGGAGTGCTTCATTCTGTTGTACATCAGGTTGCTATGAGTTGGACCCAACTCAATGGTACCTAACAAAAACAAGCTAAAAGTAACATGTATACTAGCTCTCCAGCCTCCCCCAGAGCATACAGGTCAGATCCTATTGTAATTTTGCCTGTGGAATGGGCAGTAGAATAAGGAGATGAGTGAATTTGGAAATGACCTGGAAAAGATGGAAAGTGGCTTTTGGTATTGGCCACAGGTTGTTGTTGTTGTTGTTAGGTGCTGTCTAGTCGGTATCCGACTCATAGCGACCCTCATAGGGTTTTCAATGGCTGACTGTTTCGGGATTGCCTTGGGAGTGGATTGCCAGGTCCTTCTTCCATTTTTTGCAGTGCTGGGAATTGAACTCGGGACCTCAGAGACTGCAGCGCTGCGCTCTACCAACTGAGCTAAATCCCAGCCCCCTGGCCACAGGTAGGAAAAATAATTTGAGGGAATTTGGATCACTATCCCCTGCATTTGTTCAATAAATGCACTTTGTGTCACTTGGCATATCTTAGGAAAAAGGATGCCTATCTCCTAAATTACCTGCATAGTTGCTTTGTATTTCTCATTTAAAAGAAAATAAATAGTTGAGCTTAGGGCAATGGCGCATGCCTATAATTGCAGTGACTTGGGAGACAGAGGCAAGAGGATCACAAATTTGAGGTTAGAGGCAGCCTGCACAATTTAGCAATACCCTGTCTCAAAATAAAAACAAATTTAAATGTGCTGGGGGTACAACCCAGTGGTAGAGCACTTACAAAGTATGTGGGAGGCCCGGGTTCAACAGCAAAAAAAAAAAAAAAAAAAAAAAAAAAAAAAAAAAAAAAAAAAAAAAAAAAAAAAAAAAAAAAAAAAAAAAAAAAAAAAAAAAAAAAAAGGGCATCATATTTTCTTAGGTTTCCATTGAATCAGTGTCCTGAAAGGTCATATAAATGTCATTCTTCTTTAAAGCAAACCAAAACTAAAACCCAAACACTCCTCATGTGCCATGATAGATTCCAGTTTTCAGATATCTATGCAAGTCTTTGATTGAACCTCTTGGAAAATACAACTTGTTGTGTAATTAATGATAGAAATAAGAGACCAAGGGCAAAATTCAGCATATCCTTCTGGGTAAAATACACATTCTAAGCACATCTGTAATGCTATCCAGAGGCCTCTCCCCTCAAGGAAGAATAAGTATCATTTTGCAACAACAAAATCACCAGAGAAGCTCTACCAACTCAAGTCCCACCTTGTTATAAGATTTGCTTCTATCTATAGATTTAATGCAATATCCATTAAAATTCCACTGACTGACTTTACAGAAATAGAATAAATGATCCAAAAATTCATATGGAACCACAAAAGACCACATATAGCCAAAACACTCTTAAGCTGCAAAACGAATGCAGGTGGAATCACAATTCCTGACTTCAAGCTATACTATAGAGCAGTGGTTGCAAAAACAGCTTGGTACTGGCACAAAAATAGGCCCGAAGACATCTGAACAGAATAGAAGACCCAGAAATACCTCAACACACCTATAGCCACCTGATTTTTGACAAAGGAGCAAAGCAAGTAAACTGGAAAAAGGACAGCCTCTTCAACAAATGGTGCTGGGAAACATGGTCATCCACATGCAGAAAAATGAAAGTGGATCCGCATTTCTCATTATACACGAGAGTTAACTCAAAATGGATAAAAGATCTCAACATAAAACCAGAAACATTAAAACTTATAGATGGGAAGATAGGCAACACACTCCATCATATAGGCTTAGGAAAGTATTTCCTTAATAGGACTCCCAATGCTCAAGAAATTGCAACAAGAATAGACAAATGGGATTACATGAAATTAAAAAGCTTCTGCACAGCAAAAGAAACAATTAACAGAGTCAGGGAAACCCCCACGGAATGGGAAAAAATCTTCGCATTTTATACATCAGATAAAGGTCTAATTACTAGAATTTATAAAGAACTCAAGAAAAAAAACTCCCCCCAAAACAAACAACCCAATACACAAATGGGCAAAGGAACTGAGTAGATAGTGCTCAAATGAAGAGGTCCATAAAGTCATGAAACACATGAAAAAATGCTCAACATCCCTAGCCATTAGGGAAATGCAAATCAAAACAACGCTGAGATTTCACCTTACACCAGTAAGAATGGCCAAGATCAATAAAAAAAAAACAACAACAAATGCTGGCGAGGTTGCGGGGGGAAAAGGGAACACTTTTACATTGTTGGTGGAGCTGTAAATTGGTCCAACCACTGTGGAAATCAATATGGAGGTATCTTAAAAAACTAAAAATAGATCTACCATATGAACCATCTATAACACTATTGGGAATTTACCCAAAGGGAGATGGGTCATCATACCACAGAGACACCTGCATCTCCATGTTCAATGCAGCGCTTTTCACAATAGCAAAGATATGGAATCAACCAAAGTGACCTTCAACAGAAGAATGGATAAAAAAACTCTGGTATATATACACAATGGAATACTACTCAGCAATCAAGAAAAATGAAATAAGGTCATTTGCAGCAAAATGGATGGAATTAGAGGAATTATTTTAAGTGAACGAACACAAGCTCAGAAAGAGAAACACCACGTGTTCGCACTCATATATGGGAGCTGATTCAGTATTATAAGAAGGAAAAATCCTATTCAAAGGTGAGATCAAAATAAAAGGGGGGGGGAGATAAGAATGGTGTCAATATAAATGGTCTAGAAAATGCATGTAATTGTTCTAACAAGATAAAAACAAAGACCACTACAGGAAAAGTTTCTGTCTTAAACAGAACTGGAACCCAAGGACATATAGAAAAATATTACCAAGTAAAAGATAGAGAAGACTTAGATGGGGAGGGGAGGGGGGGAAGCATAGGGGAGGGTAAGGGGTAACCTATATGAATAATGGGGCTGGGATTTGGCTCAGTTGGTAGAGCGCTGCACTGCAGTCTCTGAGGTCCCGAGTTCAATTCCCAGCACCACAAAAAATGGGAGAAGGGCCTCGCAATCCACTCCCAAGGCAATCCCGAAACAGCCATTGAAAACCCTATGAGGGTCGCTATGAGTTGGATACCGACTCAACGGCACCTAACAACAACAACAACATATGAATAATGTTCATCAAAATGCATATATGGAAATGTCACAATGAAAAGCATGTCAGAATGAATCACATTAAGGTGTACATTAAAATTTTCCAATTAAAAAAAAAAAAAGATTTGCTTCTGAGCCAGGTGCATGCCTGTAATTACAGAGACTTGGGAGGCTGAGGCAGAAGGCTAGTGAGTTGAATGCCAGAGGCAGCTAGAAACTTATGAGACCCTATCTCAAAATAATTTTTTTAAAAGGGCTGGTGTTGCAGCTCAGTGATAGCGCACTTGCCTAACTTTCATGAGGCCCTAGATTCAATTCCCCAATACCGTTAAAAAAAAAAAAAAAAAGATTTGCCTCTGAAATGTAAACTACTGGTCTCCTAAATTCTTTGCAAAGAGTCAACAGTCAGATTTTTTTACCCAAGACCACCAAATTCTCATGAAAACTTCAGATTATGTTCTATGACAATTCAAGTGGAAAATTAAAATTTCTTGTTTTTTTTTCCCCTCTCTCTAGTAAGTTCCTAAAATACTGAAGATGTACAAACATACAGTAAATGGGCTTACAAAAACTACCTAACATTATATGTAATAAACAGCTTTATTATGTGAGCAACAAGGGGGGAAAATCCTGATTTTGTGTTGAAGTTGCATGCTTCATTTCTGTTAAGTTAAAGGAAGTTCAAGACACAGGCATAACCTGCATCACACATTGGTCTTTCTGAAGGCAGTGGCATGGGGCAAACCTTGCCTCTCTTCTGAGATAGCTGGGAATATTTGGTAATCACCTGAACATCATAGTTAGGGTTTTTGGAGGTTAGCAAATGAATAATCTAAAAATGTCATCTTCCTAAGCATACACTAGATAATAACTTAAATGTTGTTGTTAGGTGCCATAGACTCGGTGTCTGACTCATAGCAACCCTAGGTACAACAGGAGAAACACTATTGTCAGTGCTTCTCTGCTCTTCATAGGGTTTTCTATGGCTGACTGTTTCTTGGGAGTGGGTTGCCAGGTCTTTCTCCCAAGCCTACAGCATCTGGTGTTCTCCTATCCAAGTACTAACCAGGCCCCACCCTGCTTAACTTCTGAGACCTGATGGGATTGGACACCAGAGTTGGTATGGCTACAGGCAATAACTTAAATAGTCCACATATAATTTAAGGAATCAGACTAATGAAAAGAGAGCAAAGGAGAGGTTACAAGCACTTTTCCTTGAGGGTCACCTGCTGAGCTCCTGACTCACCTTGCCATTTAAATCCACAACGCCTCCTGCTTCGCCAACTGAATCCTTTATTCTTTCCTTGGGAAGAAAGGGGGAGGAAAGGAATGAAATCATCTGGATTTGGCATTAGCTTTGTTTTCTTCTATCACTTCCAATGGAAAGACTGTGCAGTTGGAAATTATGTCCGGCACTGGGCTGACCCTGGGCAGGCACCTCCGCTGCTCTGACCCTGGGCTTCCCAATTTGCTCAGCAGAAGGAATGCTGCTGCCCACCTGTTTCATGGAGGGCAGCATGGGCCCAGGAGAGGTTCCAGATGTTTTGAGCTCCTTGGCAGAAAAGTATCACATCATGGGAGACCACCTATTTTGTACCTATTTGCAGATTTGAGAACTGAATTTACTGGCTAAAATATCATTTTCTTTAAATCATGATAGTTTAAACACAGACTGGTATCTGATCATCACACTGCTGAGGTTTCTCTCTCTTCCCAGTCAGGACATGCGAGTGGCAGAGGAGGTCAAGACTGAGATAAATGGGGTCGGGGGTGGTACAGTAAGAGGGGGAACAGAGGACAGCCTAGTGTGGGAAACTGTCCTTGGAGAGTAACAAACATCCTTGAGACAAAGAACTCGATTGAGGGCTGGGCTGGAAGTGCCCCCTAGGTCAGTCTGGAGGAGATAGGAAAGGCTGGACAGCTGTGGGGACAGGAAAGAAGTGGTCTCCAGGGGGTAGTGATGGTAAGCTGCTCAGGTTTGTCTCTGAATGCCTGTGCCCAGGGAACTGCAAGCAGAGTTGGAGGATCCTCTTTATTTCCCTCCCCTGCGCATGTCAACTCCTTTCCTGGTACCTTTACTTCCTAGAACCACACAGACAAATCCAACCCTTTCCTCCTTCCCAATCCAGCTTGTCTCTCTCCCAACCTAGAGGGCAAGACTTCTATGTGGTGAAGATAAAGGTCAGAAGAAGACATACACAGCAGCTCTTTGGGAGACTGCTGGAGGACTGGTGTCCTCGGCCTCCTCCCTGCAGAGATGAGGTGGGTCTGGCAGGAGTATCTGACCTTAAACTTGCATGGATCCTCCTGCCTCTGCCTCCTGAGTGCTGGGATTATAAATGTACCCCACCATGCCTGGCTTAGAGGGAGACTCCTAACTGAGCAGGATGCTACTCCCCTAAAACTTATTCCAGCTAAAACAATCTGACTGTGCTTGTTTGCCAGACTTGGATCCCATTCATCCTCAGGAGAGGATTATTTCAAAAACTAAAATGCACAGGGAATGGGCTCCACTTTCAATTACAGACCAACCTCACTCTATGGATGCAGGTGTCTCCTCTGAATGTCTCTATCTGTCGCTTTCTTCAGAGACCAAATTACTCCACAAAAGTGGGCAAGACAATAACCTCGAAGGGATGATACTAAGGAGCCCGTTTAAAAATGTCAAGTCAGGAGAAGAATGTCACCAGGCCTCAGGTGCCCAAAAGTCCCTGCCACAGCCATCATGAAAAGCACTTTCTACTCACAGCTGCTTCTCAAATGTTCTCAAGTGTTGTGCCAAATCTGAAAGTAAAAGAAGAGCTTTGAGGCATTTTTGGCACATAGCAGGCACTCAGTAAATACTGGCTGAAGCCAGGCGCAGTGGTGCATGCCTGCAATCCCTGTCACTCAAGAGGCAGAGGCAGGAGGACCGCAGGTTCAAGGCCAGAGGCAGCCTGCGTAATTTAGTGAGATCCTGTCTCAAGATAAGAAATTTTTAAAAAGGAGCTGGAGGTGCAGCTTAGAGGTATAGCAGTTGCAAAAGTATGCATGACACCCTGGGCTCAGCCCATTAATGCCACTAAATAAACAAGCAAATACATAAATAAGTTTTGGCTGAATTTTACTCATCGACTGGAAGTAATTTGACTGACTTTGTATTTATATTTTGAAAAGCCCTCTGAAGCCAGACACGATGGCATACGGCTGTAATCCCAGCACTTGAAAGCCTGAGGCAGGAGGATCTTATGTTTGAGACCAGCCTGAGCCACATAGTGAGACTCCCACAGGAAAAAAAAAGTTGTTGAGTGGCTCCTCAAATATGTTTAGATAATGCAGACATAAAATTCTAAATTATAATTTGGGTATAAAATGCATATATAACTGAGCAGCATGGACATGTTGAATAGAGTTTCCAATGGAGAGTCCAAGAACAGAAAATCATGATTACAAATCATCATTCCTCTGGTTATTGTAGGTCAAGGGTACTTTATTACGATCCATGAACTCTTGAAATCATATATAATAACAGGAGGGTTTTTTTTTTTTTCCTTCATATTTTGAGACAAGGTCCAGGCTGTCCTGGACTAGCTACATAGTCTAGGTGGCCTCAAGCTCACATCAATCCTCCTGCCTCTGCCTCCCCAGAATGCTGGAATTACAGGTATGTGGCCTCACATAGGGTTTAAGAGGGTTGATTTTTATGTGCATTTTTCCAGGGAAAAGAGCCATAGTTTTCAACAAATTATCAAGGCTCTAGGAAGGGGGAAAAAAAGTTAAAACACACTGTTGTTGATAAATGAAATTCTAATAGGCATTTGTTTAATTCATTTTTTCCTACAGACTTTCAGAACCAGCAGGAAAAGGAGAATTCCCTAAGCTTAAATTACTATAATACTCAGTACCACTCTTTGGAACCATGTTATTAAATAATAAACTTTTTTTAAAAAAAAAAACTAATCTTGGGGGCGGAGTCAAGATGGCAGACAGATAACACACACCTTCTGTTCCGGAGCAATAAGAAGCCTCGATTAGGGGTTTAAAAGTCAAATTGAATAAATAGAAACAGAGATAATTTAGTTTGAGAGATAGAGAATGAAACTAGGCGTACACTGAAATCAAGGATTAGGCTTCAGAGGAGCTACACAGTGGCCAGCAGTGGGACCGCTGCCATTTTGCCATCACACAGGGAGCGGATAGAATCCCAGAGACCTGGAGGGGATCTCTCGCACACGCACCCACGGGACCGGACCCAGCACTGAGTGCAACCTTGGCAGCACACTCTCACCACACCTGCGGGACACAGTCTGCAGTTCCTAGGTGAGTCACCGTGAGGGAGCACACAAACGCCCTCCATAGCGGCCGCGGAGCGAACGGGGGAAGCCGGTGCCAGCGATCCGCGTCTAGAGCTGAGATGCGGCTCCCCTCCCTTCTGCTGTGGCAGGTCAGGCCTACGATCGCGAACTCCACAGAAATTTGGGCACACATATGCCCGGATCCCAGACACATCAGAGGTGAGCCCAAATCACCCCACTGTGCTGCGGAGAGATCTGGGGCTTGTGGAGGCGGCTAAGTCGCGCGTGGCCGGGGAGCTCCTTCTCGGCGGAAGCCGCTCGCCCCTGGCGGAGCTCCTTTTCGGTGGAAACTGCTTGCCCTGGCGCGCGGACGGGGAGCTCCTTTTCGGCGGCGCAGCTCGCCCCTGGCGGAGAAGTTCCGAGCACGACCGCAGCACACAACAAGGCTGTGGGGAGGAAATCTCTGATTTGGGGAATTGGCACCCGATCTCCATGGGACAGGGAGATCTTCAGGGAAGACCCCACAGGTTCCTCTGCCTCTCGAACAGTACAGTAGTCGCAGAGTGTTTTGTGGAACAGTCTCTTTGGGCACTCGGGGTCCCAATTAAATCCAGATTGTTATGAAGAGCTTGGCTATATGGACCCAATGAGACCGATGGTTACTGCGGATTGTGTGGAAATACTGCCACCCTGAGCTCTATTGGGAACATTGCACCCTGCATTATCGACTCCAACTGGTCGAACTGGGTGTAATAGTTCAGACTCCATCCTCAAGATAATATGTTTTTACTGTTAACAGGGTCTTGGGCCTGCTTCCTTTGTGGAAGCTGGACTGACACTCTGTGGCCCCAGTCCATACATTTTTTGCTTTTTGAGATAGGCTCTTGTTGGGCTGCACAGATTTTGGGCTTGAGACCCTCCTGCCCCCATCCCGCAAGTCACAGGGATTCCAGGCGTCCTTCACTGCACCTGACTGCAAGAATTGTTATATGTATGGGGGACAGTCTATGCGTGAGGTCTGGAATTTTGTATTTTATTCTATTTTTTCTCTTTTCTTTGTATTTTACTTTTTAAAAATTTTTATCTTAATTTTATTAGTACTATAATTTTTTTCTTCTTCTTCTTTTCTTTCCTTCTATGGGGGTTTGAATTCAGGGCTCTGCGCCTGCTTATTTGGTAGGTGGTGGATTGCCATGCTACACCCCAGGACCCCCCCTTTTTTTTTTTTTTTTTTTTTTTTT
>VMDO01002656.1:0-77034 GCA_007922755.1 Pedetes capensis
CAATTGCATGCATTTTCTAGACCATTTATATTGACACCATTCTTAGCTTTTTTTTTTTCATTTTATTTTGATCCGACCTTTGAATAGGATTTTTCCTTCTTATAATTTTGATTCAGCTCCCACATATGAGTGAGAACATGTGGTGTTTCTCTTTCTGAGCTTGTGTTCATTCACTTAAAATAATTTTCTCTAATTCCATCCATTTTGCTGCAAATGACCTTATTTCATTTTCTTGATTGCTGAGTAGTAGTCCATTGTGTATATGTACCATAGGTTTTTTTATCCATTCTTCTGTTGAAGGGCACTTTGGTTGATTCCATATCCTTGCTATTGTGAAAAGTGCAACATTGAACATGGAGATGCAGGTGTCTCAGTGATATGATGACATATCTCCCTTTGGGTAAATTCCCAGTAGTGTTATAGCTGATAGCCCTCATTCTTAAGTCTACTTTTCCTGATATCAATATAGCTTCTCTAGCTTTCTTTCTGTTAAAGTTTGCATGCCATAACTATTTCCATTCTTTTACTTTTAACTTCCCCCACTTTTCTGTCAGTCATGTTTTGGGAGCTTGTGTGTTGCTATCATGCTGAAAGCTATGCAAAGACAAATAAGAAAACATAAATTTTATGTTTGTTTCCTCTATTCCAATTCCAGTGCTTTTCATTTCTTTGTGCAGTTCCAGATTTCTTTCTGGTTATTATGTATCTTCTACCTGAAGAACCTCCTTTCCCATTTCTTCTAGTAAAGATCAAATAACAATGAATTCACTGGCTTTTGTTTGTATGAGGAAACCTTTATTGCTTCCTTCCTGTTTTCTGGGATTTAGATTCTCAATTGATAGTGTGTTTTCTTTTAACACTCTGAGGACATCACTCTGCTATCTTTCAGTTTGCATGATTTCTGATGAAAAGTCTACTCTAATTCTTATCTTTATTTCTCTATACTTAATGTGGCTTTTTTTTTCTTTCTCTTGCTGCCTTTAAGGTTACTTTCTTTGTCATTGTTTTTGAGTACTTTAATATCCTGCATGGTGTTGTCTTAGTTTCTTGGGTCTGTGACTTGGAGTCTGTCATTAATTTTTATTGGACTCTGATAATATTCTATAGCTCTTAGATGCTTTCTTTTTCTTTTCTTTACTATTTTTTCTTTGTGTTCTTCAGTTATTTCAATTAACTTATCTTCAAGTTCCTTTTTGTTTCTTTTTTTCCATTGTGTCAACTCTTCTTATGAGCACATGGGAGGCAGTCTTTATCTCTGATTGTGTTTTTATTTCTAGTACTTTTATTTGATTCTTTTTCATAGTCTTCATCTGTCCTCTAAAATTCTCCTCTGATCTTGAATGTTGCCCCTTTTTCTATTATTGCCAATGACATTGTAAGCAGTGTCCTGTATTTTCTTGTTGTTTATTTTCTGTTTGTCCCACTTGTTCTTTGTTCTTTTTATTATTTTCTTTTGAATTTGGTAATAGTTCTATTTTATTTATTTTCTTTTTCTTTTCTTTTTTCCAGTACTGGGGGTTGAACTGAGGGCCTTGTGCTTGTGTGCTTTGCAAGTACTGTATTACTGAGCTGTACCTCTCACCCATTTTTTAACTTTTTGAGACAGGGTCTCACTAAATTATGCAGAGTGCCTCTGGTCTAGAACTTGTGATCCTTCTGCCTCTGCCTCCTGAGTCACTGGGATTACATGCATACGCCACCACCCCTGGCTTTATTTTTATTTTCTTTGTTGTATCTTAACTATAACTCTGTTTTATCTGCAGTTGCTTTAGAATTTATAGTACACTTAGATAGTTATCTGCACAGTTAATTTATACTTATCTTAGTAGCCTACCTTTAAATAACATTGTCTTGCTTCATGTATAGTATAAGAAATTTTATTATCTATTTCTAGTTGTCACCTTCTGGCCTTTACACTATTGTCATCATATCTTTTCCTTCTACATATATTTCCCATACTACATTATTATTATTTTAGCTTTAAATCAGAGATTGGTAAACTGTGATCCATTGGCCAAATTAGACCGCCTACTGTTTAGGTTCCCCACGTGTCTGTCAGCATGTTGGGCTGTGGGTGCTTGAGTGATGCTGTGATGCTGAAAATTATGCCACAGGTATTTCAGATACCAGCAGGGCCACGCATTCTGGACGGGTTTCAGTTGAGCTTCCAGACTAAGACAGACCAGGGAGAAGGACCTGGCAGTCCACTCCTGAAACAATTAACCATTAGGAGATCCTAGCAGAGAAGCATTGTCAAATACAGCGCCAGAAAATGAGTCCCCCAGGCTGAAAGAAACAACTGGGAAAGAGTTTCCTCCTCAAAGTAGAGTCAACCTTAACAATGAGAATAAAGACCCTATGACCTCCTTTTGCTGATATGACACAACTCAAAATGAGAAGAAATACAGTGACTGCAACATTAGGCTCAAACATTAAAAAATCATATGCATGGCATGGTTTCAGGTAATGTTTTGTTCTATTGTATATAGGATTGCTATGAGATGGAGCCAACTCAACAGCATCTAACACCACCACCACTACTGTTTAGGTAAATAAAGTTTTATTGTAATGCAACCATACCACTCACTTACTTATTTTTCATAGATGCTTCTGTGATACAACAATGGAGTTGAGGAATTGCCACAAAAATGGTATGGACTACAGTGCCTAAAATGTTTACTGCCTGACTCCTAGAAAAAGCATTTACCAATCCCTATTCTAAATGGATGGAAAGTTTTAAAGATATTCCAATGGTAAGAAATAAATCATAAGTACTTATCCATTAGTTACTATTTCCAATTTTTAATTCCTTTTTGTAAATACATATCTCCATCATTTTCCTTGTGACCGAAGGATTTCCTTAACATTTTTTATAGTACAGATTTGAGAGCAATGGATTCTTTTCAGCTGTTGTCAGTCTGCAAAAGTTCTTCCTCTTCATTTTTAAAAGATATTTTTTGTTGTAGTATAGAACTCTGTGTTGATAATTATTTTTCTTTACAGATGATGCTCCACTGTCTTTTCACTAGCACTATTTCTGATGAAATACATGCTTTCATCCATACTTTGTTCACCTGTATAAATCATGATTTTTTTTCTCAGTACTGGGTCTCACACATGCTAGACATGTGTTCTACCATTGAGCTGTACCCTTGCCCCCGACCGCTTTAAAATTATTTTATTTTGAGACAGGATCTCACTAAGTTGCTAGGCTGCCTCTGGCCTCAAACTTGTGAACTTCCTGCCTTAGCCTCCTGAGTAGCTGGGATTATGCACATGCACCATGAATCCCAACTTCATGATTTTTTAAATTTTGAGACAGAGTCTTACTAAATTACAGAGACTGCCTCTGGTCTCGAACTTGTGATCCTCCTGCATCTGCCTCTCGAGTCATTGGAATTACAGGTGTGTGCTACTGGGCCCGGCTTCTTTGGATGTTTTTAAGATTTTCTTTTTCTTGCTGGTTTTGGGCAATTTGATAATGATGTGCCTTGGTTTAGTTTCCTTTGTGTTTCTTGTTCTTGGGGTTGTTCCTAGACTGGAGTTTCTTCAGTCTGTGTGTTTATAGTTTTAAAATTTCAAACTTTGCAGCCATTATTGCTTTATATTGTTTCTGTCCTCCTTTGAAGATTCCAATTATACATATAGCGGTGGTCAAAATTGCCCTCTTTTCATGGGTATTCTGCTTATTTAGATGAATTTCTTACTTTTGTGTTTCATTTTAAGTAGTTTTTATTGTGTCCAGTTCACCAATCTTTTCTTCTGTATTGACTAATATGGTATCATTTTCTCCCAATATATTTTTCACTTATTATCATTGGAGTCTTTAAAAATATTTTCCATATTTCTACTTAACAGGGTCAGTCTTTCCTCTAGCTTTTTGATCATATGAAATACAGATTGAATAACTGTGTTAAGATATTTGACTACCAACTCTGTCATTGCTGTCAGTTCTGGGTTGGGTTTTATTGTTTTATTTATCTCTTCCTTTTGGGTTACCTACTCCTGTTGCTTTGTATGCCTTATATATATATTTTATTAAATACCAGACATTGTAAATTATATTTTTTGGCTGCTAGAGATTGTTATGCTCCTATAGGTACCCTAGAGTTTTGTTCTGGAATATGGTTATTTGGAAATAGTTTGATCCTTTGAGATCTTGCTTTTAAGTTTTGTTAATCTGGTTCTGCTTATAGCTGTACCACTCTGGTGTCTGATCTCATCAGATCTCAGAAACTAAGCATGGTTGGGCCTGGTTAGTACTTGGATGGGAGACTTCCTGGGAATAGTGGATACTGTAGGCTTGGGAGAAGGACCTGGCAGCCCACTCCAAAAACAATCAGCCCTTGCAAACCCAATAAATAGCAAAGAGAACTGATATAGTGCTGAGCATGGCACAATGTCAGATAGTGTTTCATCTGTTGTACATAGGGTCACTATGAGTCTGACCCAAGTTGACGGTACTTAATAATGACAGCACCACCAATCTGCTTCAGGTCATTTAGAAGAGCGTTATGTTTAATCCCACCTCTCTGTAATACCCTTGTGAGTGCTGCTAGTTGGCAGAATTCTAAGGTTCTCCTTGTGTTTTTGTTCCATGATGTTACCTCTATGATGGTCTGAGGCATGGAGAAAAGAGATTTTCCACATTACTAATGTTACTAACAATTTACTTTAAGACAGGAACTTATCCTGGTGGACCTAACTTCTAAGAGCTTACAGAATGCAGATAATATTTGCTGGATGATTATAGAAGAGTAGGTCAAATATTCTAAACACAAAGGAATTTGATTAGATCAGATGAAAAGTGTCACATACAATGGATCTAAGAGTACCGTTACAGAGCTGAGAGCAATTCCCAATCAACAAACAGCAAAAAAGTAAAGACTTCAGTCTTACAGCCACAAGAAACCCAATTCTGCCAATAACCACAATGAACTTGGTAGTATATTTTTCCTTAGAGTCTTCAGATAAGAGCTCACCTTAGCTAATACCTTCATTTTGGCCTTAGGAGAGAGACCCTGACTATAGAACTCAGTCAAATTTACCTAGATTACTAATCTATAGAACTGTGAAATAATAAATGGGGATTATTTTTATGCTGCCAAATTTGGGATAAACTGTTACATAGAAATCAAAAACTGATGTGGTAGTCTGCCTGAAATCCTGCAAATGATGAAGTTGTCCTTTTCCAGTCAGTGCAGACAGGCCGTGTCCCTGTCTTGTGGGTGCTCCAAGAATTCCCTCTACTCATTCTGGATGGTTCTTTACATGGCCTAGTTATTTCCTCACATAGTTTCCTCATATGTCTGGGCTGATCTGTAGTCAGCTGGATGCTCTGGGGGCTGCTTGGGAAGAGCTGTGTGCAGCACATTCCCTTCTGGCACTCTGCAGATGAAACAGCTGCCTAATAATTCCAACTCTTACCTCACTCAGGGAGACCACCAGGTCCTGTCTTGGTTCTTTTTCCTTGTGGCAACTCTTTCCAGGAAGGAAATAGATGATGACAAGGATCAGTTTATTTATTTTATGTTTCTTAGAGGTCACTGTCCTTTGTTACCTCACACTGTATGTCTTAAAAATCACTGTATCATTGATTTTGTCTAGTTTTTGGTTGTTTCAGAAGACATAGTAAATTTAGCCTCTGTTACTCCATCTTGGCCAAAGCAGAAGTCCTCAGTTAAAGGTAATTGGAATCAGGTACTGTTTAAAATCAAAGTTGGGGGTTTAAAATGTTAAAAAATGCTCACTCTGTCCAAGGTGGGGTATTCATATCTTTTTTGAAGATATTATATTAATTGTAGCAATCCTCCACCAATAATTCTTTTATGTAGTAAATATTAAAATCTTTAAAAAAAATCTATTACAGTCAACTCTAGTCTATGTTTGTTAAGATGTGAGGGGAAAGCAGGTCAGAGCCTCTCCAACTTGTTGGTTTATCTTTCAAGACATAGACATAGGTAAGGACTTCCTGAAAAGAATTTCAGAAAATAGTCCAGGAAATAAGAGCAAGAATTGCCAAATGGGATTATATGAAACTAAAAAAGCTTCTACACAGCAAAGGAAACAATTATCAAAGTGAAGAGATAGCCTACAAGAACATAATGGGAGAAAATCTTTGCCAGATACTCTTCTGACAGAGGAGTGATTTCCAGAGTATAAAAAGTTAAACAGTAAAAAAATCATCAAATAAATAGTTAAATCAATTGAACAGCTTTCAAAAGAAGTGCAATTGCCAGTAACTATATGAAGAATGTCCAACAGCCTTAGTCATTAGGGAAATACAAATCAGAACTTCATTGAGATTCCATCTCATCCCAGTCAGTATGGCTATAATCAAGAAAAGAACAACAAATGGGGGTGAGGATTCAGGGAAAAGAAACACATATACACTGTTGGTGGGAAGGTAAATTAGTCTAGCCACTATGAAAATCAGTATGAAAGTTCCTCAAAAAAACTAAAACTAGAACTGCCGTATGATCCAACTATACCACTGCTGGGTATATACCTGGAGGAATCTTAGCACACCACAGAGACACCTGCAAATCCATGTTTATTGTTGGACTATTTGAAATAGCCAAGATAAGGAATCAGCCTAGATGTCCATCAACAGATGAAAAGACAAAGAAAATGTTATATATACACACACACAGTGGGGTTTTATTCAGCCACAAACAAGAATGGAATTATGTCACTTGCAGGAAAATGGATAGAAGTAGAGATCATCATATTAAACAAAATAAACCAGACCCTAAAAGATAAATACCACATTTTCTCTTATATGTGGAATCTATGTTCTTTTCAAAAAGTCCATATATATTTATGCATGTGAACTCAAAGAATAAGGGGAAATATTTGTGAAAAAGAGGACTGTGGGAGGAGGGAAAAGGGAAGAAAAGAGGGTAAAAAAGAGTGAATATGAACAAAATATATAAACGTATGAAAATGTCATCATGAAACCCATCATTTTGTACAATAAATATACACTAAAAAAAGAAGTTGTTTCTTTACCATTCAATTTTCCTATCCCACTTTAGGAGTCTATAGTGATCTTACCTATCTTCATGCTGAATGAGTCCTTTTTATTATTCTAGTGGTCTTCCCATCTCTTAGTTTAAAAAGAGATGTTGTGATCTTGGTATTACAAACTATTCTTGAGACTCTCTAGTTAGCACTGCCTTGGATGCTCTGTTCCACTGCCCCCCTTATTCATACATTTCCACAGCCAGAGGAGGAGGAGGAGGAGGGAATAGGCTGATGTAAAAGCTTCCTGATGGTTGATGATTGGCACAGAGGGGCTACTCGAGGGTCTTTTTTTATGTCTTCATGCTGAGATACTCTATTCCCTGTGCCAGGGAGAGGCTTGAGCCCTGGTCTACCTGGGCCTCTGTGTCTCTGGTTCACCTTGCAATGCAGCCTTCTGAATTTGAGTCTCTGTGTATGTTTGGGGACAGGGTATTTTTTTGTGTACTTGCTTTTGAGGACTTTGAAGAAAATAAAAAGTTGGGGGAGGCTAGCTAGCCTCTACTGCTTCCCTTGAGTAACACTGCTCTTCTCACGTAAAACCAAGTGCTTATAAAAGGAGCAACTTTTTTGGAAATGGCCAAATCACAGATCTTTAGACCTGGAATGAACTTGAAGAGGCCAGGGCCAAGGTATCTAAGTAGGGAATATAGTGGATAAATTTGTTAAATCTGATCATGTGCTTTAAAGAGTATTTTTCAAATGTTAATGTACATGTGAATCTTGTGAAAAACTTTTTAAAATATATATTCTTCTGGGTATGGTGGTGCATACCTGCAATCCCAGCTACTCATGAGATTTAGGTAAGGGATCACAAATATGAGGACTGCTTGGGCTACAGAGCAAGTTTAAGGCCAGCCTGGGCCACTTACTGAGAACTTGTCTCAAAATAAAAATAAAACCAGCGTGGGGATGTAACCCAGTGGTAGAGCACTTGCCTAGTAGGTCTAGGAGAGAGCCTTGATTCTGCGTTTCTCACAGGGCCTCATGTGGAATCCTACCTTGGGGACTGCACTTTGAATAGTAACGTTCCAAAGCAATGCATTTGAGAGAATATATGGGAAAAAGAAAAATATAATTATAGTCAGTATTCCTGCCTTTATTCAGCACCTACAATCATGGTATGTGTCATAAACTATAGTCAGCTATGTGGAAAGAAGGGGGAATAAGGATGAAACCTTCTCATAAAATTTACAGGGAAGTTAAAACTATATAAAGCATTAGACTATAAGTCATATAGTGTAGTTCCAAAGGGTTAAAGATATCTGGGCTTGAATCTTGGTCTGTAAAAAATTGACCAAAATCATTTAACACCTAGATTCTCCAGTTTTCTCATCTGTGAACTGGAAAAAAAAATGAGAATGATGATAGTACCTACAGCATGGGGATATCGTGAGGGCTAGATAAGTTGATTCGTGTAAAAACATATAGCATATTGCCTAGCGTGTAGAAAGGACTAGCATGTAGAAATGGTTCTCTTATAACAGAAGTTGAAAATGAAAAAGTCATAGGAAAGGGTCTAGCTGCAATAGTATTGAGTTTAATTCCAGCCAATTGAAGTTGGAAAGGACTATTTAAAAAATTTAGAAAATTACCATTGATGTTTCTTTGAAGCTCTGATTCTCCTTCATTTTGTTCAGAAACCCAGTAGAACTGGGTTTAAACTGTAGCTCTGCCACTAATTATGTGAAGCAATGGTACATTTCTTAGTCTGTTTCTGCCTTAGCAGCTTTATTTGTAGTGTTGTGATAATAACCTCTGTGTGGGGTACAGGTATGAGAATTAAAAGAAAAACTGAGAGGGGAGGGAGCTGAATAACAGTCCCTCAGAAGATACTCAGGCCTTTATCCTGGAAACTGGGGATGTTACTTTATGGCAAAAGAGACTTTGCTGCTGTGATTAAATTAGGGGTCTTGAGATAGCCAGGTTATCCTGGATTATCTGAGTGGACTCAAAGCAATCATAGATGTTCTTACAAAAGAGAGGCAGAGAGGGAATTTGACACAGAATAAGAAGGCAGTGGGACCTGGCAATGGGACCACTGGAGCAAGATGACTGGTGTTGGAGATGGGAAAAGGACCATGGACTGCAAAAACAAACAAACAAATAAAAAACAAAAAACAAAAACACACCCAATAAAAAATCAGGTCTAGAAGGAAAAAAAGTCAAGGAAATGAATTTTCCTCTAGAGCCTTCACAGGAAGGACATCTATTTTGACCTCTTGGTTTAGTCCCAGTGAAACTGGTTTCAAACTTCTGACCTCTAGACCGACAAGAGTGTAAATGTGCATTGTTTTAAGCTATCAACTTTAGAATAAATTTTTACAGTAACCAAAGGGGAAAACTATGAAAAGCAGCTAAGGAGCATCTCACAAATGTTATTCTTCATCCTTTCCTTAATTGACTAGGATGACAGATTGCTAAATTAAGGCTACTGTAATCCTCTCAATTTCCATGAAGACACCTGAGCCATAAAGTATTCCTTCCTTGTCCATAAGGGTATGATATAAATGAAGAGGACCTTGTGGTTCTCCAAAAGAATATTAAGAAGTTTGGGGACCACATTGCTCTATGAAGATGTCATAAGACTAGGTGACTTGATGTCCCAAATGAAAGCACTTCTGGCTTTCACTTTCACCCCAAAGATACTAGTCCTGTGGTCAGAATTGCATCACGTCTCACAGATCCTGCCAGAAGCTTTGGAATACAAAGATGTAGCTATTTCAGAAAGAATTCCAAAAGGGACAAAAAAGGAAAAACATTATGCTTAGAATGTATTCTCCTTTCAAGTTTCAGTTTGGGGGCTGAAATATACTATGTCTAGGTCAATTTCTCCAAGTTAATACTGACAAGACCTTGGTGTTTGAGTCAGGAAGGAGAAAGGATTTTTGAAAAAGTTAATTTTTAATATCCTTGACATAAACCAGTCACTAGTTGTGGAGCTGTGGGCCTTTAAATCCCAAGCAAAATGTTCAGGAAGGTAAACTAACCCATTAATTATAAAATAATAAGGATCTTTTCCTCTTTCCCTGCACATCTTTTTCTCATTCCCCCCCCCCCCCGGGACCCAGGAACACACCCAGAGCAGTGTGATACTTTATGGGAACCAACAGGCAAGTCAGCAGTCAAGACCTTTCCCAGGGTGGTCTTAGTGCCTCCTCCCTTTAAGTACCTCCACACTCCACACTTTTCTTAAAGAGAGCATCTGAGTTCCTACCACAAAGTTTTGTGGTTATTCATTCATTTATGTATTTTTGAAACTCTATCATGTTACCTGGTTAAATTTAAGTAACACTCAATTTAACACAGTAGTTTTGCCAAGAGTTAATAGAGAGTTCAAAGTCTCCATAAAAACGTGGCATATGATAACCATTTTAGTTAGCCAAGTGAGTAGCCCAGGAACCTTTAGTAAACTCTGCACTTTGATCTGAGCGCCCAGACTTTGATACAAATGAGGTATTTGGGGTAACATTGGGAAACTGTAAAGTGTTATGCAACTGTTAATCATCATGATAATTGCAGTGACCACCTCTCACTAGAAGTTATCTGGAGACCATATATCTTAGTGAGACCCTGTCTCAAAATTAAATACTAAAAATAGGAAAGGTGCTGGGGTGCAGCTCAGTGGTAGAGTGCTCACCTAAGATGCATGAGGTTTGGGTTCAACCCTCAGTACTGCAAAAACCAACCAACCAACCATTTAGAGATTATAGAAGTATATAGAGTGGAACTTCTTATGGTAAGGCCTTCTCCCTAACTTGATTCCTCTTCCAAAAGTGAGTTTGGTCCCTGGCTTCTGGCCCCTACATAGACAAGACTCTTGTCTGTTCAGTAGTGTTGAGCTCCTCTCTCCTGAGAATCCTTAGTGACAATCAGCCCAAGTTCTGACTTCCACATTAAATATCACATACGCTCTATGTCACCAACTTCAGGATTTACCTTTCTTTCTTCTCATTATTGCACTTTGTCATCTTTTGCTCTTTCCTGCCAGCTCCTTTGTTCTCTAGACCACCAGTCTCTCCCTCCTAATCCATTGTTTTGAGGGCTACAGCTGTATTAGTTAAGGTGTAAGAAGGGGGAAAAAGCTGCCTTGAGGATTACCAATAGGTGTCATGAAGTTCATGTACAAAGACACATCCCCTGTATATTAGGTCAGAGAAGGAATCATGGGCCAGATTGTGGAGGCCTTTGCATGCTAAGTGGAGGGATTTCAATGTTGTTCTGAAATTGTCATTGTTATCCTTAGGTGCTATCCACTCATAGTGACCCTATGTACAAGTGAAACACTATTGTCAGTGCTTCTCTGCTATTCATAAGGCACATGTTTTGAAATTAGGGTTTGGTTTTTGAAAAGATTTTAAGCAGATTATCATATGACTGGGATGAAGGTTTAGCTCAGTTAGTAGAGTGCTGCTCTGCACTTTCTAAGGACCCAGGTTTGATCCCCAGCACTGCAAAAATGGGAGAAGGACATGGCAATCCACTCCCAAAATGATCCTGAAACAATTAGCCATTGAAAACCCTAGGGTCGCTATGTGTCGGACCTGACTCAACAGCACCTAATAGCAACAACATCCACATGACTAGATTTGCATTTTATATACATTATTCTCAGACCAGTGCAGAAGACAGATTAATTTTATATGAAATTGTGGGGTGGAGTGGGCAATAGGACGAGGGCTAGCTTGAGGGCAGGTGTATTAGTAAAGGAGGTACTACAGTGGTTCAGGCAAACAGTGATAAGACCCTGAGCTAAAACCATTACAATGGGGATACAGAAAAAGGAATTAGATGGAGAACTGATGGAATTAAAGCAAGGACATCTCCTGAAGATTATCAGTGCCTGAAAGTGGAAGTCTAGGAATCAGATGGAAAAAGAGCTATATAGATGAGCTATCTATATCAAAAAAGCCTTCTTAATTTCTGCAGATAGTCACAGTAACTCCTTCCTAGACTAAATTGTCATCTTTTGCATTTCTCTGTGGTCCATATGTCTTTCCACTTTGTATTTGGTTTTTTTTGTATTTACACATTTTATCCTGAGGCTTAGTGATAAATTCCTTTATCACTAAGAGCTAAATCCCAACCCTCCCAGGGCATAGGGACTGTCATTTGTCTAAATTCTATTCCTTGGACTAAATAAGCACTAAAAAGAAAATATGTTGAGTGAATGTGAATGAATTAAATTTTATCATACTCTAAAGTTTATGATGAACTTTCATACGTATAAGTCATTTAATACTTGCAATAACTTTGGGAAATACAGGGGTGGAAATTGTTAATACTCTCATTTTTCAGATGAGAAAATCTATGACCAGGAGTATTAATATGACATAGCTGTTAGTTGGCAGAGCTGAACTCCATACACTTGTTCCTTCACCTACCACCTACCATTCAAAGATCTCAGGGTCCTCAGGACTATTTATTCTTAACAAATTAGGTATTATGTTTTCTACCAATCACCATATCAAGTACCATAAAAATAAAAGCTAGAAAGGAGTAGAATGGGTTGGCTGAGGCAAACTCACTAAACAAATGGCAGAGTGTTCAGCACCACGAGGAAAAGGCAGGAAAGTCCCTATGTGCCAATAATGTCTGTTGCTATTCAGCATGATTATCTCCCTCCCAAACTCTTACCTGTGTGGCAGGATTGGAAATCTGGAAACTACATTTTGTTTTAGTAAGGGGGTTCTACTTTTGTTTTTTACCAAGGAGAGACACATGCCCAACTTGTGAACTATGGAAAAAGGCCATCTTCTGGCTGTGGCTGTGGTCAGGCATATGGACGTCATCAGACAGCATCAGGAGGTTTCCCTAAGGACTTCCAGAGGACCCCCTGAGAATCACTATTCTTGTGCCACAGTCAGCTATGGAATGTCATAGGTAGGATTCTCCTGTGAAGCCTGCATTTCCTGAATTATCACATGCTCTCAGTGGTATCAATCTTCACACCACCCAGCCTTTACACTGATCATATGAGTTGCTAAATTCCCACATGAAATCTCTTCTTGCTTTAAATACCTAGAATGGCTCTGCTTTCTTGACTTATCCACTATACATAGAAAATGTAATTGCTGAAAATAAAATGGTTGCAGGCTGAGATATTTCTTGCAATGCATCATGGTCCTTAATTTAAGACTACAGAGGAGTGGATCACAGATTGAGTAGTTTGATGCTGGTTGTTTGATCCTTAACATTTAGTTACCCAGAAAAACTTGGCTCTTCAGATGACCCCAATTCCCCCAAACACTGGCAGAACCCTGAAGTTTTTAGTATGGTTAGAATGGAGTTTCATAATAGCCATGCTTAGGAACAAAAGATTGCTAAATTTGAAATTTCATGTATAGTCATGTTCAGATGAGCTGCTGATAGGTGGATTTAAAAAAAAAAAAATTCCAGTAACCCATGGGTTGATGAAAAGATATTCAAATGGACTGGTATTAGAGTGCCAAAAATTTCCATGCATTCCTTTGGAATTTTTTTCTTTTTCAAACAAGTAAAATGAAGTTCTTGATGTCTGGGAAAAGATTCCAAACATCATGAGCTCACCTTTCATCAATATGCTTATTGTCCTTTGCTTTTTAAAATTCTTGGTCAACGTAGATAATAAAAGCCTCTTGTCAGCCATCCAACTATGCTGATCACCATTCTCTCAAACCAGTATTTCCTATTCATTTGCTGCCTTGTGTTAATTTTCTAGGCTAGACAGCACAGTTGCAAACACAGACTACCCTGGCTTTGGTTCAGTTCTTAATGTCTTAGTTGGGGAGGAGGGAGCTGCTCACCTTTTCTCAAGTCAATGCATTGCTGCCTTTTATGGTGTTGGGCAGGCTTAGTTACTCAGTAACTACTGGGCATTTCAACCTTAGTCCTAAGGCACGTAGGCAGTTTTGATGTATCAGAAATTTATTTCCCCACAAAGATATTTGACACTGAGTCAAACCTTGATGAGCCAGATTTCATTTTTCCAAACTCTAGGGATGGGTAAACTTGGCTCTGTGCTTAGTTCACTGATTATCTCAAAACTATTTGTCAAGTGTCCTGGGATTGGCCAAAACCAAATCTACTTTGCCAAACATTTTACTTAATTTAATAACAAAAAAATCTCATCTGTTTTTTAATGAAAATTTAATCCATATGCTTGATTCACTTTTTGCACTTAATCCATCAAAATATTTTGTAAGAGTTACTTGAAGTCCAAGAAGTGTTCTATGCCATTAAAAAAAAAAGTTAGTGTAAGACTCTCTCTTCCAACATTATTTATATGGGAGTTCTGTTTTCCCTGTCCCTATCTGACTCAGATCTTATCTGTATTCTTTCTTTGACTCCCATTCCACACCAATTCTGCTCAGGTATGGCTTATAAAGACATTATCCATTTTGTTTTCCTGTGCTACCTAAATGGAAGGAAAGAAGTAAAAAAGTGCAGGAGTGCATGGCAGGAAAGACACCCTAGCTTTTCTTTTGGGGAGAGTTCAGTTACCTACAATTAGGCCATGTCTTCTGGAGTGGTTGGATGAAGAGCCATATTCACAACTTTATATGGACACATTCCATGGTACAGATGAATAAGAGAGATAGTTAAACGTTTCCCCTAAATCTGACCTATAGTGGTAGGGTCATTAGGAAAAAAGATCAATCATTTGAAAGCAGCTGGCTAACTTCTATTCACTTAAAATTTAAGGTCAATTTGAACAGGAAGACATTTGGATGGCTGATTGGACAAGAGGCTGTAGGTGCAGTATACTGGTATATTTACTTCTCAGACTGGGCATGATTCACTGGACAATTGGCAGTCCAGTGTGGGCTGAGGAGGGAGGAGAGGGCCAGAGAGAGGTTGGTGGCCTTGGCCGCACTCTTCAATGAGGTCATTGTTCCTCAGTGCTGCCCTGCTGTCTGTGTCCTGCTGCCAGGACCCAAAGAGCTCCAGATGCAATTGATCTCATTATAGATCAGAACAGACTTGGCTCGGGCAGCCTGCTCATTCCTAGTGATTAGGACACAGCATACTTTTCTCCTCTCTCCCCCTCCACCCTGTCTTAGTCCCTTGGCTGCAGGTTCTTTTGTCTTTGGATGAATCTCAGGTTAATCTAAGTAATCTTCACTTGCTTCAAGTCTGAGCTGGCAAGGCAGACATACCTTCAAATAACTCCCAAACCCTCTGCTCCTACTATCAATGTGTGATTTAATTTGTTTAACCTCTGTCTATTTTGGACTCAGACCAGCCTGAACAAACTGGACACATGGCTTAGTAGGATTAAATCAAAGATTAGTTCTGCATTTCATTTAAGATGCAATTCTCATTTTGCTGTCCATTTTCTAGGAGGCATCTTAATGCTTTATTTTTCTCAGAGAGACAGCAGAATAGAAGAATCTTGTAACATGAAAGGAACTTCAGAAGACTGCTATTCCATGCCTTAGCTCCAATAAAGAGTGCACTTGAAATATTTCCTTAGTTGAAAGCTCCTTCTTTTGCTTTAAACTCTGTGGAGAGAGTCTCACAAACTCATTGCTAATATCTTCTCTCTAATGCAAAGCAATTCCATAATGAAGCTGATTATGAGGTTTTGCAGTGGAGGTCAGTAGGCAGTTTCCTCTACCTTATGAGGAAACTAAGAAATAAAAGCAAAGGCCAAAGACAGCATAGTAGTCTGCTCATGTCCTTACATGGGCCCAGAAGAAGTTCCAGTTTGATTCTAATTTAGTGACATATGCTGTTCTGGGCTTTACTTCCTCATCTGTATGATGAAGATGCTCCCTGCAGTCCCTTATAGCTTTAACATTCTTCTAGTTTGTGATTTAACTCCCTCAGGAAATAAGTTGCAAGGCTCAGAAGGAAAATGCAATCAGTGAACACTGGTTATTTCACATCTTCCAGAATTTTCAATATGCATCCAGCAATGTATCCATTAAGCCAGAATGTAGTCTTGTCTTTTCTTTTTTTGGTACATACCAAAGTCACATTCTTAGAGTTACTAGTAGAGTCACCTAACTTGCTACCACTAAAGACAAACTCTAGGCCTTGAGTAACCAAAGATGGAGGCTGAGAATCTGTGAGCCCTCCAATGGAGCAGTTGCTATGATAGGCAAGCACATGTTTCTTCATTCCTCATAATGGACCTTCTTACCAAG
Organism: Pedetes capensis; assembly: GCA_007922755.1. Classification (NCBI taxonomy): domain Eukaryota; kingdom Metazoa; phylum Chordata; class Mammalia; order Rodentia; family Pedetidae; genus Pedetes; species Pedetes capensis. Next base: position 16,155 of record VMDO01002656.1, read on the forward strand.
GGCATTGGGCACTCTGCTTTTTCTCCCTGTACCTGCTTTAATTTTTGTTTCTCTATAGATAAGAAACTTTGACAAAACTCTAGCTTCCAAGGGAAAATATAATAACCCGAAAATGCATAGTTTTAAGTAAAGAAAATCCCTAATGTTTCAGGATCATTGATTTTAATGTTCTAGTGATATTACTATTGCTTGGCAGCATTTACTCAGGGAAAGGCAGAGTTCCCACTCGGGCTTAAGAAATGCTGAGCCAGCCACTTACAAAGCAATTTTAAGATGATGAACAGAAAGTATAGGTATTGTGTAATTTGAAGCACAGAAATAAACCTTAGTAAGACAGCATATTATAAGGCACAGTTTTAAAAAGGTGGCATCTGGAAATCACTCAAAGAATAGATTACTGATGTCGAACAAATACGAAAATTTATCACTTAGTTTTAAAAAGTATTTTTAAATTAATTACAATAAGAATAACTTTATGCCAATATCAGATTGCTTGAGCTTTAGAACTGATTCTACATACAGGTGGCTTGTCTTTTCCTTTTCCTTTCTGTGTATTAAAAAATTCTAGCACAAAATTACAGATCTGCAGAAATAGTAGCAAGATAGCTCTTGGTATTTAGATTGAGGAATTATGGAACAATTTCTCACTGAAGACTACTTTGAGCTTTCTATCATATGTTATGTCAATAAGTACATTACACTCAAAAGTAGGACGTTTGAATGTTGAATGACTCAACTTGGGAAATGGCAATGAATGGATTCTAAATACATTCTTTGATAGTATTGGTTTCTGTAAAATATGTTTTTTTGAAAAATATACTCAGTTATATACTACAGATTTCTTTTTTTACTGGGTGAAGAAAAGCATCAAATGCTGGAAAGTGCCAAATTCACAGATGGAGCCATTTGAGTTAGAGAAATTCTGCCATTTTATACACAGCATTAAAAACTGTGAAAACTTTGCCCTAAAGTAATGGGTTAAACCTGTTAAGATGCTGCATCTATCACTGATATATGCAAAATACAATTCCAAATTACGACTGAGTGCCCTATCTCCCATGGAATAGAACAAGTGTGGTGGGAAAACAGAATCTCTGAATAATAAAGTCATGCTTTAAGTCATGACTTGAGCATATTAACAATTTACCCTAGCTCTACCAACCTTAAATCAAGAGTAACGGTCATACTGCTAACCACTAGCTGCTCTCTGTAGAGAAGCCAGTATCTGTAATGCTTGGCACAATGGTACATGCCTGTAATCCCAGCAACTCCAGAGGCTGAGGCAGGAGGATTGCAATTTCAAGGTCAGAGTCCATCTGTGCAACTTAGCCAGACCCTGTGTCAAAATAAAAAATAAATAAAAAAATAAATAAATAAGGGACTGGGAATATGGATCAGTGGTAGAGCACTTGCCTAGCATGCATGATGACTTGGGCTCAATCCCAAGTACTATCTAGTACTAGATAGATAAATAAATAATAAATAAATAGATAAATAAGTCAGTATGTGGTATTATGTTCAGAGGCAGCATCTTTTATTCATGGAACAAAGCCATCCAATGCTGTCCAAGTAGCCCAAGTGTATCTTTGTTAGCTAGCAACATGTAATTCACATCAAATAATTGATAATGGGAAAAAACCCAAGCAAACAAATGTTTTCTTCTGTAGCATGGATTTTCAATGATAAAATGTAAAAGACTAAGTACTTGTTGTTATAAATATATTGCATATAGGCCAAGTATTGATTTATTTTAGGTTCATCCATAGTTTTGTTTCACAAAATGTTATATACATTAAGGAAATTGTATGTCCACGTTGTAAACTTTCAATACTATGAACTGCCTGGAAAAGTCATTTGATATAAGGACTCAAGAAAGCTTGTCATTGAGAATGTTGTAGCTGCTTGTATAAGCTTCTCAGAAGTCTTAGGACTTCAAACTTCTTTTTGTTATGAGAAGTACAACTTTGGAATAACGTATCTACAATTTTGATCTCGTCTCCATCTTTGGCAATAAAATTAATCAGTTTTTGTTTGAAAATATAATTTTGTACTCATCCTAGGAAAAGTCAGTTGGCTACTACCTTGGTTATTTGTCCCTACAAGATAAAATTCTGATGTTAGTCTTCTATTCCTCAACAAGGAAATGAAGAAAACCCTTAACTAATGGAACTTAAAAAATAAATGGGAACTTCTTATTTATAGTGCAAGGACTGTGGGGGAGCTTACCATGTCATTGGGGCTCAGATAGTAGAGTAATTTGATCCACATATTAAACAGTTTGGAAATGATTCTATTATAGGGGTTCAATCATATATTTAACTGGGTGAGTAACTGCTATAGGGATATTTATTTGGTATATTAATGTGTGAGACATTTTAGAAGAGTAAAATATTGGAGGCAGGGTGGCTAGTTAAAAACAACTGTAGTTTATCAAGAGCCTTAAAAATATTCATAGACTTTTCTGGAATAACTCTACTCCACATATGGAAATGTGCCCAGTATAGGAACTAAATACACACAGATGCTCCATATTCCACACACATATCTTGCTCTACTTCCTATCTTTAGTTAATTCTATTCTCTGCAGTGGGAGAATTTTGCCCTCTATTTCCACTTGGTGCTGTTTAATTTGGAGTTATGTGCATAGATCCTGGAGTTATACAACTAAGATTTAAACTTCAGCTCTGTCACTCAATGTGTGAACTACTTAAGTGTTAGATTTTTGTGTTCTGGAAAGAAGAACCGAGTAATTCAGTGGAGTTGTTTTGAGGTTTATATGATATTTATAAATAATGTGGCATAGAGTCTGCCATACAAAATATATTCAATGTATTCAATAAGTGCTGACCATTTTTATTATGATAACTCCAGTCATCCTCATCTGCAGCTATAGCACCCTAGCATCTGATCCTGCTCTTAGAAGCTAACCAGATCAGCCTGGTTAGACCTTGGATGAGAGACTGCCTGGGAATACCAGGAGCTATAGGCTAGAGAGAAGGACCTGGAAACCCACCCCAGAAACAATCCACTATTCAATACCCTATGAATAGCAAAGAAGCACTGACATAATGCTGGACATGGCACAATATTGGCTAGTGTTTCATTCCATTGTATGTAGAGTCGCTATGAGTTGGACTCAACTCGACAGCACCTAACAACCACCACCAGTCATCCTCAGGACAAAAACTCAAAATCCATTTCTGCATAAAACTTCCCTAAGTCAGATTTTTCCCTTTTCTTTTTCAAAGCGTTTCCTATGTTATCTTACAAAAATAACCTACAAAATACATGAATATGTGCCCATTGAAAAAACTAGTTAAACAATTCATAGTATGTATGGAGGAGAAAGTGGAATGTTTTGGTATCTATCTTTTAAGACATTTATCTATGACACGTATAGAATTACTTTTATATTTTCACTTCCACCTCATATCAAGTTTCACATTTTATTCTTTAGTTGTTTTTGTGTCCAATTTTCTAGATAGAATGTTAAATTTCCTTCAATTCCTTCAGAAAAGAAAATACCTTTTCATTTTTGCATCAAGGTCTTGGGAACCAATGACCACTCAGCAACAGATACTGAGTGAATGATAACCAAACAGGAAACTGAATTTATACCTCAAATCCTGCTTTGCCATGATATTTTCCTAAACCATTTCTCAGACCAGTTTTTCACCCATATCCCAGAATATGTGTCTTTTTTTTTTTTTTAATTTAATCCTAACTATAAGCTTCCTGGTATAATGGTTTGTTTCATGAGAGTTTAAAATCTTGTCTGTCCTATCATATAGGGAACTCCTTGGAGATGTGAACCATGTTTACTAGGTCAAGGCCCCCACATATCATAGATGTTCCATAAATGCTTCTAGAATGAAACTAGAATTGAAGAGTTGAAGCTTGTACCACTAGTAGCAGGTTAAAGAGTAGGAACAAGAAACCCAATCCATGTTCTATATCCCACTAACAAATTTGATCTCTCATTTTAAAGAATGTAATGACACCAACACAAATAGCACAGACACATGGATCTTCTAAGAAAATCCCCTTTTACTTCTCAAAGGCTCAGAGAGAGACAAACAACACATGGGGAGATAAAATTAGAGTCACAAAACGTGAGAGCACAGGTGCTTGTTTGTATTATTTCGATGTCACATGTCATCTTTGTGTTTGTCAACTCCCCTGAGACCAAATCAGGCGTGACTCTGCAAACAGTTCCTGAGGGTAAAGCCATATATTTCCACAAATCTGCCATTGTGAGGAGCCTTTTTTTTCCCTTTCTTTTAAAGTAGTCATAGTAGGAAGATAGCACTTATTTTAAGCATGCTGCCATTATTTAGTCCATGCTGGAGACTACTTTTATAAAAATTATTCCATCTGATAGACTCCAAAAACATATTTCTCATTCTGTATTCTCCTCTTGCTGTTGACATAAATTGTTGGTGCCAAATTGTATCACTTTCGTGACTTAAGGCTTGTTTTCAAAATCCTTTCAACATTCCCCCCAAAATCACGTCTTCCAGGAATCATGACAATTCTAATGAAACTATTCATACTAATAATATCATCTACTGGGCACTTGCTAGGTGCCAAGCACTCTGTGCTAGTTACTATTTGTAGATTTCTCATTTAACTCTCACAAAACCTAAGTGAGGTAGATGCTATTATTATCACCATTTTGCTACTAGGGATCTTAGATGCAAAGAAGTTAAATGGCTAGCCCAAAATGATTTACTACTTTTGAGGATGTTTGAAAGAAAATATTACAAACTCCAAAGGCAATTCCCAAAGTATTTCTCAGTCACCATTGGACAATGGTATCATTATGGGAATATTTATAGCCATATGGATATCTTCTATAGTTATTTGGATATATAAAAGTGGAATTTTGTTTAAAACAAGGCTCCTGAGTTTATAGGCTTATTCCTTGAGTTTCTTCTCTTTTGATGTTTCTCTACCAGACTGGTTGCATTATTTTTAAGAAAGTGGAGACCAAGTAGATATTTCTTGTCTGCTAATATACAAGTTACATCTTAACAGATTGACATTTAATGACAATTTAATGACAATTGAGTTTTAAAGACATAGTAGATGTTTCTTGTCTGATAATACTGAAGTTACATCTTAAAGGATGGAGTTTTAATGATAATGGTGATAGTAGGAAATATCTTCTTTCTCTCAAATGTCAATTTGCAATTATAAAAGAAATCTCATAGAAAACATTTCTTGGTGCAGTGAGTGAAGAGAGCAGGGTGGGGATGGAATAAGCCAGTAGTAGGAAGCAATATTGTTGGCCATCTAGGCCTCCATCCTGGGTAATAGTTACTCCTTGCTGGGTCTTTCCAGTCACCTTCCTGACTGTGACTTTGAGCTTGGCGGCTTCTACCCACTACAGTATCTTGCACACACATACATTAACTAAATATTTGATGATGGAGTGATCCACATGTTTCTAAGTTAAGTGTACAAAGTTCAAGTTAATCTTAGGAAGGCTTGAGAACCATTGTGATAATAATTGTGTTTCAGAACATTATATACTTGATACCTTTGTGGTCTCCTCCTTTAAGAGCAGTGCAATCCTAAACTATTAAATTCCATCCTTCCAAAGAACTTATGAGCTCAAATATCTTGTTGGTTCCTTTTTGAAATGGAGACAAACCAATCTGTATTGTTTCACTTTTTGCTCTTTATTTAATAGCGAATCTTCACATGTATGACTTCAGCAAGCCCTCACTTAATTATTCTGAGAATTTAATAACAGAAATCACTATTTGTAATGTTTCAAATGAAAAGAAAATCTTAGACTTACTAAGACTATACAGGGGAATACTTTTTTTTTTGTAAAGACCAAATAAAATTTCATTGGCTATTCCATATTCTAGTGAATAAAAATAAGCTAATTAGTGAACTATTGCTTAATAGTTTCAATTTTTGTTGACACAGGGTACTTGTGAGCCACCAGATTGGTCTAAAAGGGATAAAACATTGCCCTGCACATAGTAGTGGCTGGCTCAATAAAATGGTACCAAGTGAAGAAATGAAACAAGTTCTACATTTACTTATTTACTTCCTGCAGTACTGGGATTACTGGCATGCACTACACTTCCAGTTCAATTTCTATTTATAAATCATATGACTCTTTAAAATATAGAAGGAATTTTTCTTCAAACAAAATTTTAGCTTGAAATCAAATTGTGCAATAAAGTGGACTGGCTCTTGTTGAAGTTGGGGCATGTATGGAGGGGATGGTTTCTAGAATCCTGCTGTCTGCTCTCTGACCACATGGAGGCTTCTTACATAAGTCTGTGGAATCCTAAGACCTCATGAAAGGTCATTTTAAAACAATTCCTATGGAACCATCCTACCCTAGATCCTACTCTTTACCTGATCCCTACATCTGCTTTAGTTTCAGCTGCTTGGCTGAGGAAAACAATTTTCCTTATGTGAATAGACAATGATAACAAGAAGAGGAGAGATACTATGTTAGTTTGCTACTGCTCCCTTAACTATAAACGAGAAGTCCAGGGTCACAGAGTCATCAGGATTGATTCCTTCTCAGGGTTGGGAGGGGATCCGTCGTGTGCCTCTTACTTGCTTCTGTTGCTTCGCTGGCATTCGTTAGTGTTTCTTGGTTTGCAGAAGCATCACTTTGATATTTGCCTTCATCTTCACATGACCATCTACACTATGTGTGTGTCTGTCTGTCTCCAAATTTTCCTTTTTTATAAGGACAACAGTCATATTGGATTAAGGGGTACTGCAATAACCTAATTTTAACTTGATCGAAGCAATCCTGAAACAATCAGCCAATGAAACACTTGTGAAGATCACTCTGAGTCAGACCACCTGCAGCCATAGCCCTGTGGCATCTGATCTTGTCAGATCTTGGAAGCTAAGCAGGGTCAGACCTGGTTAGTACTTGGATGGGAGACCGCCAGGGAACACCAGATACTGTAGACTTGGGAGAAGAACCCAGCAACCCCCTCGCAAAAATCAATCTACCACTGAAAACCCTATGAATAGCAGAGAAGCACTGACAATAGTGTTTCACTTGTACACAGGGTCACTATGAGTCAGATACCAACTTGACAGCACCTAACAATGAGTCAGACCAAACTTGATGGCACCTAACAACAACAACACATCAGTAAAGATCTAATCTTCAGAAAAGGTCATATTCTGTGGTACTGGGAATTAGAACTTTTAACATATGAATTGGGGTAGGGCTTGGATACTATTCAATTCATAATAGATGCCTTTTACAGTGACATAAACCAAGCAGGATTATGATTTTCTTCACTGGCCAATTATAAGTACCCATGTTGTTGTTGTTGGTAGGTGCCAAAGCTGAGTTGGATCTGACTCATAGTGACCCCCATAGGGTTTTCAACAGCTGATTATTTTGGGATTGCTTTGGGAGTGGATTGCTAGGTTCTTCTCCCAATTTTTGTGGTTCTGGGGATCAAACCAGGGGCCTCAGAGAGTACAGTGCGGTGTTCTACCAACCGAGCTAAACCCCAGCCTAATAAATGAGCATTAGAATGAATTAAGTAGTAGAAACTAGACAATCAGAGGCACTTGCATCAGTGATTGAGAACAAGGGTTGTGGACTGAGCATGGGGGCAGATAACTATAATCCCAACAGTTGAGAGGCTGAGGCAGGAGAATTGCAAGTTCCAGGCCAACCTGGGCTACATAGCAGTAACTCCTCTCAAAAATCCAAGGGGCAGGGATGTAGCTCAGTGATAGAATAGTGTTTGTGCAAGGCCTTGTGTTGGAGTTCTAGCACTGAAAAATAAATAAGAATATTAATATGAGTAATAATAATAGAACATAGACTGCGGAATAAGACTGCTGATCTTTTTCCTGATCTCTTCACTGAGTGAACTTGGGTGCATTATCTACCTGCTTTGCACCTCAGTTTTCCCATCTGTAAAATGAGGATGATAATAGCCATACCTTGTAGTGGTATTGTGAGTATTCAGTGAGTTAATGCATTCTAAATGCTGAGGGCAAGGCTCAAAATAAGTGCGGTATGAAGTTTAGCAAAATTATTTATTCTAGTTCATTTTCAAGAGGACTATATCATAGTAGGATCACACCCCAGACATACTAACTAGAGTGTACTCTTCCTTAAGGAAGGCCAGAGACTGCCTATCTGTCTTAGTCTTTGCTGTGGCCTGCCTAACCACAGCATGGGTGACCAGTCTTGGTCTCATTCTTTTTTTTTTTTTTTTTTTGCAGTACTGGGGGTTGTACCCAGGGCCTCGCACTTGCATGCTTTGCAAGTGCTGTGCCACTGATCTGCACTCCCAGCACTCCCCCCTTTTTTTTTTTTTTACTTTTTGAGACAAGATCTTGCTAAATTATACAGATTGCCTCTGGTCTTGAACTTGCGATCCTCCCACCTCTGCCTCCCTAGTTGCTGGGGTAACAGGTGTGCACCACCGCGGCCAGCTTCTTGGTCTCATTCTTAATACCTAGGAGAATCTGGGAGCAAACATTTGCTTCTTCCCTCTATGGCACTGTGCTATGAGAAACTCATCATAACACTGAGAGGTGCTACCATTTGCGTTTACTGCTGCTCCCACTGCTGGCCCTACCACCTGAGCTCTGCTTCCTTTTGGATCTGCAACCTCTGCCACCCACAGTCCATGGAAAAATTGTCTTTCTCAGAACTCCTCCCTGGTGCCAAAATGGTTGGAGACCGCTACAAATTCCTTTTGTATCCTAAGTCAACTGCCTGTCCACCTCTTTGCTGTGGCCAGGAGAGGATCCAAGTTTGACAGAAGGGCAGACTGGCCGTGGTCTTTTGTCACATGAATGTAAGCACAGAAATGAGAGAATGGTTTGTTCAGAGCTAGAGAAGAGAATTGCAGTTTCAATAGACAGGGTGGATTGTGCTTTAAAATGACCTAAGAGTGACACGGTGTCATGTAAATGAAATTCTCTGCCATGTCTGCACAATGAAAGGGACTTATCATTTGGACATTTAAAGCAGGTAACTGTCAAGACCAATAATTTTTCTCCCAGAGATTGGAGAGGCTTTTAAACACCATAATTTTACCCTTTAAATGAAAACTCTTCTTTGTTGTTATTTTAGTATACATGCCATTTTGAGTGTTTCTTATATTTCTGTTTAGCTTCTTTTCAACTATCAGTTTACTATCCACATAAAATCTCTCAAATGACACATCATAATTTATTTAACTATTTCTTTATTGGACATTTGGATAGGTTTAATTTTTAATTTTTGTAATTACAAATAATGCTGTGATGAACATCTTGGTAAACAGTTTTTTCTCTCTCATATTTTGGATTGTTTCCTTAGGACTGTTCCCAGAAGCAAAATTACTGAATCAAAAAGTAACTCCATTTTTATGCTTCTTAATACATACTGCCAAATTGCTTTCCTCAAGAGCTATACCAATTACAATCATAACAGCTATAGAACAAAGTATAATTCTTATTCTAACTTCTCTAGCCCTGGATAGTATTTAATTTTTGTTTTGATAATTTTTCCCCAGTATTGTCTGTATTTTTAATTTGCATTTTGTCACTAGTGAGTTGACCATATTTTTAGATTTTTTCAAATCTTATCGTGAAGTGTTTTTCCTTGGTTCATTGAGGAATCTTAGTATCTTCTTTTCATTTTGAAGCTCTTTTTTACTTTACTTTAAAGATATTAGCCCTTGGCACATTATATATATTACAACTTTTTCCCTTAATCTGTGCCTTCTTTTCACATATTTATTTTTTTATTCAGTTATTGGCACTTAGGATTTAGTAATAAGCCTGCCAACTTTTTCTCTTTTAAAATGCTTTCTAATGCTTCAAAGCTTACCATTATCCTCTCTTCAGATGTTTAATAGCTATCGGATTTCATTTTTGAATGATTTTAATTTTTAGGCTATTTACTCTGCAATCTATTTGGAATTTGTCTTTGTCTATGCTATTTAAAAGAAGTTTTAAAAAATTTTGTTTTAAGTGATTCGTTTTTGCTTTAGAATTATTTTTTGGAAAAAATAACTTTAAGGTGAAGAACTTAATATAAGTACCTAGTAGAGAGTCAAATCTTCTATACCCTACTACCCTGGCATTTGCTCTCATCAGATCTCAGAAGCTAAGTAGGGTCAGGCCTGGTTAGTATTTGGATAGGAGACTGCCTGGGAACACCAAGTGCTGTAGGCTTGGGAGAAGGACCCAGCAACCCACTCCCAAAAAACAATCTGCCATTGAAAATCCTATGAATAGCAGAGAAGCAATAACAAAACTATTTTGCCTGCTGTACATAGGGTCGCTATGAGTTGGATACCGACTTGACAGCACCTAACAACAACAAGTATTTCTAGTACTTCAGCCCCTGGCCCTTTACTCACAGTGCAGTGCCCTCTTCTCTTTAAACCCTCCTCATTTAGGAGGTCCTGAGGACAACTCCTACTCAAAGCCTCTCCTTATATTCTGAAACAGATATGACCACTCCCTTCCAGTTTTTGCCTCCTCATGGGAATTTGCTACTCTTGATGACCTACTAGGATCTAGCTGATTAGTTTTTATTCCTCTTATTTCCTCCTGATTGAAATATAAATTCCCAAGAGTAATGACAGTAGTTTCTTTCATTTTCTTAATCTTTATATCTCCAAGAAAGATACTATATGACAAGTTCTGATGAATGGGACATGGATGGAAGTGATATGTGTTACTAGAAGAGTGTGTGGGTTCCAGATGATAAAGTTATAAGATGGTGAAAATCTGTCAACCTAGGTCCCTGCATGTGACTGCTGATATACATACCCCTGTCAACATATATTAAGTAGATAGTTTAAGTAAGAAATAAATTTTGGGGGGTGTTAAGCAACCAATATTTTAGAATTGCTACTAAAGCATATCCTAAAACCGAGGTATGTTGTTGTTAGGTACTGTGGAGTCAGTATCCAACTCATAGTGACCTTTCATGCAACAGGCGAAACACTATTGTCAGTGCTTCTCTGCTGTTCATAAGGTTTTCAATGGCGGATTGATTTTTGGGGGTGGATTGCTCGGTCCGTCTCCCAAAAAACTGAGTATGGCAAACTTTTTCTGTAAAGAACCAGATAGTAAATATTGTCATTGAAAGTATCCAATGAACAGTACATTAAAAAATGAGGTGGCTGTGTTCCAATAAAAAACTTTATTTGTAAAAACAGACAGCAAAGTGGATTTGGCCCATGGTGTAGTTTATTAGTATTCTGTCTATTATGTTGTTAGGTACCATCGAGTCGTGTCTGACTCATAGCCACCCTCATAGGGTTTTCAATGGCAGATTGTTTCGGGATGGCTTTGGGAGTGGTTTGCCATGTCCTTCTCCCATTTTTGCAGTGCTGGGAATGGAACTCGGGACCTCAGAGACTGCAGAGCGGCGCTTTACCAATTGAGCTAAATCCCAGCTTTGTCTATTATAGCCTGACCATAATGGAAGAAGGACCTGGCAATCCACTCCCAAGGCAATCCTGAAACAGTCAGCCATTGAAAACCCTATGAGGGTCGCTATGAGTCGGACACCAACTTGACGGCACCTAACAACAACAACAGCCTGACCATAGGTCTAAAACAGTACTGTTTTTCTTTCTTTCCTTTTCTTTCATTCTTTTCTCTTTTTTTAAATTTATTTTTGTGATACTGAGGGGATTGAAACCAGGGTTCCATGCATTCTAGGCAAGTGCTCTACCACCGAGCTGTACCTCCAGCACCTCTATTTTTATTTTGAGACAGGTTCTCACTAAATTTCTCAGGCTGCCTCTGGCCTCAGACTTGTTCTCCTGCCTCAGCCTCTTGAGTAGCGTGGATTACAGATGTGGGCCACAATGCCTGGCCAAAGTATTGTTTTTCTTTGCTCTAAGATCTCACTCAAATGACATTTATTTATTTATTTTTATTTGTTTATTTGTTTGTTTATTTATTTATTTATGGTGAGATGTAAGTAACATCCCTCATCAGAATTATGAACAAAGCAGGAAGCTCACTCTCACTTCTGCAATTTAATGTTCACCATTCCAGAGGTACAAGTTAATGCCATAGAACAAAAGAAAAAAATCCAAAAAGTTCAGCTGAAAAATTATTTTAATAAGCAATAGAACTCAGAAAGATGTCTGAATGTAAAAGAAGTATAATAAAATCAAATGTTTCCCTGTGTGACTAATAATACTTTAGAAGATATAATGGAAAAAGTACAAGATATAACACAACCAATAATAATAAAATATTTAGTAATGCAATAAATATTTAAGACAATGCAAAGAAAAAATAAAAAAAAAGAGTTATAAAAGAAATCTTGACTAGAATGGAAAGAGTTTTATTTGTGCATAGGAAGGCTTATTAGGGTAAAGACAAAAAATTTCCTCTAAATTAATTTATAAATTCTATTCATACCATTAAAAGAGAAAAGGTATTTAAATTTAATCTTTTTGTTGTTGTTGTTGTTAGGTACAGTCAAATTGCTATCTGACTCATAGTGACCCTACATACAACAGGCGAAACAGTATTGTCATGCTCTGCTATTCATAGGGTTTTCAATGGCTGATTGTTTTTTGGGAGTGGGTTGCCAGGTCCTTCTCCCAAACCTACAATATCTGGTATTCCCAGGCAGTCTCCCATTCAAGTACTAACCAGGCCCCACCATGCTTAGCTTCCGAGGTCTGACAGGATCTGACACCTCAATGCTATGGCTACAGGCTTAATCTTTTTAGTTGTTAATAAATTCATTTAGTTCAAAAAAATTAAAAAATATAAAATGTTAATAATAAAATGTGTTTTACCTTGTGTCTAATCCATGTCAACCTTTTGTACGAATAATCTCCATTCATTTTTAAATGTGTCCTTCCAATATTATCTTTGTATAAGAAAATATGAATGTTTTCATCATTAATAATCCCCTCTTCTTACCCCAAAGTAAACTTACACTGTTTTCTACCTTATTCTTTTTACTTAGTATATTTTAGCAGTATTTTCATGTCATACATAGCTTCCTTATTTTTTTAAACTTTATGGTATTCTTCTGAGTGAATGTACTATAGCTTCTTCTACCAGTCATAGCTATACTTAGGTATTTTTGTTATTACTGTGTTATAAAAGTAATATTAGATACAACATTTTCACAAATACAAAATATATCTATAAAGTAAATTCTCCAGTGTGGGACTGCTAGATCAAAGTATATATACATTTATAAATTTTTGTACTTTTTAAAATAAACATTGCCAAATAAAAACATTTTAAAGCATTTTTGCTATCCACAACATAAACAATTCACCTCAGTAATAGTTACGGTATCATTCCTTTGATGTTGAATAATTTGTAAAAAATTTAAGTGTTTCTGTACATTTTGTGAAATTCTATTCACATCTTGTGTCTATTTTTCTGTTCAGTTCTTGGTTATTTCCTCATTAATTTCTGGGACCTCTTTAAACATTTAAAAATTGTCTGTGACATATGTTGCAACTGATTTCCCCTATTTTTAAAGTTACCTTTTGACCTTGTTCATGATAATTTTTCCATGAAGAGGTTCTTTTAAATATAGTTACATTACTCTCTCCTTTTATGGATTTTGGATTTTGTGTCATAATGTAGAAGAACATTTCCATTGCAAAATGCAAAAGAAATCATTCACATTTTTCCTAATTTTGTATGGTTTAATTTTGCATTTAAATGTTTGATCCATTGGAATGTATTCTGGTAAGTTGTAAGTAATTGATATAACTTTTTTTTTCCTGGATGGCTACTTTCTCCTGACACCACTAACTTGAATGTCACTTTTTGGCATAAACTAAATTTCCATATAGATTTGGGTTATTTCTCTACTTTCTCTTCTGTTCCATTTTTCAGTCTATTCAGAGCTAGTGTACGTGTAGTTTATAATGTTTTAATAGTCAATTGAGCTTATTACTCCTTCATTGTTCTTCTTCCTTAGTTTTTACTGGATATTTTTACTTTTTTTTACTTATTTTATCTTATCAGTCTATCTAATTTCAAACAAGAAAGGTTTGGTATGTCATAATAAAAACTTATTGGTATACTATAGAAAAACTTGACATTTTAATGATCATTCTATCTAAAAAAGGCATTTAAAAATAATTCAAATGTTCTTTTGTGTTGTTCAAGTGTATCAAATTTCTTCTTTTTTTCCCTATTTCACTTTCTACATGTATTTTCTTGTCATGAGAATTGCCATTGCAAATAAGATCTTTTGTTTCAATATGTCCTCTGGTTATTTGTACATGTGAAACCAATCAATCTATATATTTTGGCGTTTTGTTTTGTTTCTGAGACAGGGTCTCACTATTGCTCAGGCTGGCCTTGAACTTATGATCCTCCCGTCTCTGCCTTCCAAATTCTGGGATTACAGTCATACACCACTAAGGTGAGGTAATCTATATATTAATTTGATGAATTCTTTGTTTAATAATTTTTCCATTGGTTCAGCTGATTCTTTTGGAGTTTTCACATACACAATTTAACCTCCTTGCTGTAATTTTTATGCCATTTATTATTGGATAATCACATTATCCTAGTAGTAGTAGTGGGTTTGTTGTTGTTAAATACCCTGAGTCAGATCTAACTCATAGCAACCCTATGAATGACTCATAGCAACAACAGAATGAAATACTTCCTAACACTATGCCATACACATGATCTTTTTATATTTGAGGCCTATGTTGCAACCACTGTGTTTCTTCTCATTTTGAGTTATGTCACATCAGCAAAAGCATTCCCAGGGACTTTATTCCATTCCCATCATTAAGATCAACTCTACTTTGAGGAGGGAACTCTTCCCCAGCTGTTTTTTGGATGTCTTTCAGCCTGGGAGGCTCATTTTCTGTCACTAAATTTGACAGTGCTTCTCTGCTATTCAGAGAATTTTCAATGGCTAGTTTTTTGGGGGAGTGAGCTACTAGGTCCTTCTCTCTAGCCTATCTTAGTCTGGAAGCTCACCTGAAACCTGCCCATCATGAGTGTCCCTGCTGATATCTGAAATACTGGTGGTATGTCTTTCAGCATCACAGCAGCATGCAAGCTCCTGCAACATGACAAACTGGCAGACACATGGGGAGTAGTAGTGGATTGTCTTGTATTTTTCCTGATCAGAATGGAAATTTAGCCAGCATTTCTCCATAGAGCATGACATTACTTTGGAGCTGAAATACATATGTTTTATAACATTCAGAAAGTTGTCATTAATTGTTATTTTAGGAGATTTTTGTTTGAAATCATATGTTTAGAAAACCCAAGAGAATCAACTGAATAAGGGTTTATAGTTTGGTAGTAGGACTTCAAATTAATATATAGAAATCAACAGGGCATAGGATAGGAGACATTTAAAAAAAATAGAAAAAAATTAAATAATAAGATGCAGTATTAAAACTGAACTTATCCATTCTATCAATGAATGTGAATTTGTCCCAGTTATCAATTGAAAAAACTTAAAGTTGAATGCCATAGCAAAACCCCCCTTGATGTTATATAGAGGAGAAGTGCCTAAAGTAAAACTATGAGGATATCTAAGAAGAAAAAGGGAGAACCAAACTTTATCATAATAATGTAAATTAAAAGACATAAAAAGGAAAACCTATCATCCTGATATTAATTTCAGACAAGGGAATTTAATGCAAGAGGATGCTATTCACAAGGAAGACATCAACTGTTGGGGGAAATTGGGAGAAAATTGGCAAAAACACCCAAACTGGGAAAATGGCTTTTGAAGATCTGGTTTGTAAATTAGAAATCTAGGGAAAATGAAAGTAACTTGATCGGACATTTGTACAAAACCCTTCAGAAATCCCCCAAACCTGATTGGACAATTGGACTCAAAGCTGATTGGCTCAGGCCATTCCGTGGGCAAGCTATATAAGTTGCTGCACTGCAGCAGCTTGCTCTCTCTCGCCCGGGGCCATCAGTAAGGAAATAGCTCTCTCTCTCTCTCTGTTGCAGACTACCGACTAGACAAGATATCTCTTGCCTGGACCATCGGTAAGGAAACAGCTTTCTCTCTCTCTCTCTCTCTCTCTCTCTCTCTCTCTCTCTCTCTCTCTCTCTCTTTCTCTCGCCCAGACCACCAACGAAGCAAGAACTCTCTCCTAGTGACCACCGAGACCACCAACATGAAAGCATCTGCCTTTGAGGCAGTATAAGAGCTGCTAGCACTTAAAGCTGTTTGCTTTGGGTTTTCTTTCCACCTTGATAAGGGCAGAGAAATAAAGAGCTGTGTTTGTCTTCGCAAGGCAAAAGCACCCGAGGCTTTTCCTATCTCTCATCTCCGTCTGCGTTCCGTGGGCCCCAGGAGTCCATGCCCCTCACTCGAGGGTCCTGAGTGAATTGTGTTTAGTATCTGTGTGTGTGGTGGCGCTGCCCATCTGAATATCCAGGCCAGACCAGGAGGTGCGCACCCCACAATCAACTACAAACATCTATCTCTAATTTACACATTAGCAACATGAATGAAGCAGAAATAACAGGAAGTACATGGAAAGGTGACCAAAACAAAATAAAACAAAAATAATATAGAGAAGACCAATGTAATAAACATCACATGATTGATAACACCTGTATGTTGGAACCGATGATTGGAACTATATTAGCTTTTTAAATGCCTATGGAACATTGATTTAAATGTTACAAATACCAACTTTATATTGTTGTTGTTAGGTGCTGTTGAGTCGTGTCCAACTCAAAGCGACCCTTATAGGGTTTATTTCATTTTTTCTTTTTCTTTTTTTGGCATTACTGGGGATTGTACCCAAGGCTTTATGCTTGCTTGCATTGCAAGTGCTATACCACTGAGCTGCACTCCAGCCCATTTTTTTACTTTTTGAGATAGGGTTTTGCTAAATTATGCAGAGTGCCTTTGGTCTCTAACTTCCCATCCTCTTGCCTCTGCCTCCTGAGTGGCTAGGATTTTAGGAGTGCACCCCCTCACCCAGTGTACCTTCTAGGGTTTTCAATGGCTGATTGTTTCAGGATTGCCTTGGAGTGGAATGCCATGTCCTTCTCTCATTTTTGTGGTGCTGGGAATCAATCTCAGGACCTCAGAGACTGCAGATAGGCACCCTACCAACTGAGCCAAATCCCAGCCAATTTTACATTAATCAGATATTGATTTCAAGAAAGCCTCCAAATTAGGAATATTACAGTTTACAGTTTCTGATCATAATTTGCTAGAATTAGAAAAAATAACATCTGAATACAAAGACATGTTTGCTTTCTGTATAGAAGTCTTCTGACAGAGTTGGGACCTCCAGGGATTTTTGCCTTTGTTGAAATCTTTGTTCAATGAAAAGTCTATCTATGAATGGACAGTTCCTGTTTTAATAGTTCCATAAAAATTCTTTCGTGTGTGTGTGCTTAGTCAGTTTTTGATATGCAACTGTTTTATAAAATTGAGATGAGCATAGAATGAAAATATTATTAAGAGTGGAAAGAAGCCAGGTGCAGTGGCTCACGCCTGTAATCCCAGTGACTCAGGAGGCAGAGACAGGAGGATCGCAAGTTGAAGATCAGAGGCAGTCTGTAATTTAGTGAGACCCTGTCTCAAAAAGTAAAATAAAAAGGGCCTGGGGTGCAGTTCAGTGGCACAGCATTTGCAAAGCATGCAAGCATGACACAAGGCCCTGGGTTCAACCCCAATACAAAAAAAAAAAAAAAAAAAAAAAGGGTGGAAAGAAGTTGCTGGGAACCTAACTTACTTATTTCCAGTAGCATTGAGCCTATTTCCCCACCAGATGCTTTTACTGTTATCCTCAAGTGCTTGCTCTTTTGTAGTTAATAAGAAGTAGGAAATGTGTGAGAATGACAAAAAATTAAAACATATGTTGGTACTTTGCTTACCTGTTTGTGATCTTATACTTAGCTTTGAGATCTATTGATGCAGCATAAACTTTGTTGATTTCTCAAGACTCTGAAATAAATTAAATACTTCTCAGGAAAGGGTGTGATCAATATTTTTAAACTTTATCAGATGTATTTCTTTTTTGCTGAAGTATGGAACAAAAGTCAGAACTTCCTTTTCCTTTTCTTGGAACTATCTAAAAGCAACAAAGATAATGAGAAACAGAAACAAAAGCTCTATTAACACTGAATTCAGAAGGCATCTGAAACCCCAAAAGGAAAGGAAGCACTGCCCAAAATAGTGACGGTCAAACTGGCGTGGAGGAAGACACAGAAAGAGAATGCTTGGAGCTGCACATCTCACAGAGTTAGAAAATCATACATTTAAAAAAAAAGTGGGCCATCATGAGATGTAAACATTACTACTTCATTTGTAAGAATGGAGATGAGGTTAGCAGGTTGGCAGATGGAGCTTCCCTGATTTCATTTGGAACGAGATCTTGAGAAACTGACAAGTCTGGATTGAAAAGTTATCAAACAGATAAGCCATATTTACCAGACATGGTCAATTGGCGAGACAGGAAAGAAGCCACTCCTTATATGATGACCAGTGCAATATGATTGATTTTCTTCAGCTGGAAAGTAGTAAAGAGTAAACAATCTCATTCATATACATGATCCTGTGTTTTGAGAATTATTTTACCTTAGATCCATGTTGTAGACCATTCTTTAAAACAGACTGACTACAGATAGGTGATATAGGAATTACTCAACTCATTCAAAGGTAAATCACAACAACAATAATAAAGGAACCACCACAGGGTCTATATAGATATACCATGAGAACAAAGCCAAGTATGGTGGCACATGCCTGTCATCCCAGTACTCAAGAGATGAGGTAGGAGGATTCATGTGAGTTCCAGGCCAGTATGGGGTACACAGTGAGACTCTGTCTCAAACAAACAAAAAGAAATACCATGAGAAAGAAAGTTAGAAATAAGCAGAAAAATTCATGTATGAGGATAATAATTGTCATTAAAACATTGTTATTGCACAGATAAAATTGTGATTAGCATATTGCTGTAAAGGAAAAGTGATAGACATGGAAGGCAGGCAAAAGTGATTGAAAATACACATAACTGATTCTTCTAAAGTAGAGAGCCAGAAAACTTTTAGGAAATGATAAGGGCATGTCATATAGCAAGAAAAAAAGAAACTGGCATAGTGCCATCACCCCTTATAAAGCTTCAAGACTTTCAGCTAAGAATCTTGTGGGTACTGTGATAGTTAATCTTGATTGTCAACTTGATTAGATTGAGAGATACATACAAGATTAGTGAACCATACCTCTGGGTGTGTCTGTGAGGTTGTTTCTAGAGATAATCAGATCATGAGGATTCTTACCTAATCAATGACTTAATCTATTGATAGCTTCGAAATTTGAATAGATTACTGAGAGATGATGGAACAGTGGAAAGTAGGCCCTAGTTGGAGGAAATGGGTCTTTGAGGGCATGTCTTTCAAGGATATCATGTTCCTGGCCACTTCCTCACTTTCTCCTCTCTGTTTCCTAACTGCTGGGAGGTGAAGAGCTCTGCTTTATCACTCCCTCTCAACCATGATGTTCAGCCTCACCTTAGGTTAAAGCAATGGCGCTAACTACCAATGAACTGAAACCTCAAAATCTGTAAGACAAAATAAATTCTTCATCCTTTCAATTGTTCCTCTCAGATGTTTGTGGTAGGAAGGAAAAACTGATGAACATCAACACCTAGGCTAACGAGAGAGAGAAAGAGAGAGAGAGAGAACAAGAATGAATGAATGAATGCTGATTTTAGACTTCTTTAAAGGAACCTTGAGTGCTGCAAGATGATAGAGTGATACATTTAAAACACTGAAGGAAATAACATATGAATCAGGAGTATTATATCCAGGCATATTGTCATTTAACTGAAACAACAATAAAAATGAAATCAACAAAATACTGATTAACATGAAAAATAATGAGAGAATTTTCTTCATATGAAATTTTTCTGGAGATATTGGTAATATTTTAGCTAACCAATAGAAGAAAAATAAATAAAAATAAAAAAGGAATTGACATAATCAATAGAATGTAAATATTATGGAATCAAAAAATGCAGAAAAAATATAGTAAGAATTGGTGGAAAGTGTGAATAAAGACCTGCATAATGAAGTTGTATCCAATCTTCTCATTTATTTAAAACTTGCTGTTAGGTGCCACACAGTCAGAATTGACTCATAGGGACCCTATATACAACAGAATGAAACACATCTCAAAACTGTATCATGCACATGCTCTTTATTATAGTTAAGTCCATTGTTGAGCCAATGTGTCAGTCTATCTAGTTGAGAGTCTCCTTTTTTTCCCTTGTCCTGCCACTCTCCCAAGCATGATGTCCTTCTCCAGGAATTGGTCCCTCCTGAGAACATGTACAAAATCCGTCAGATCTTCTCTAGCCATCCTTGCTTCCAAGGAGCACTCTGGTTTCATTTCTTCTAGAATGGATTTTTTGGTTCTTTTGGCAGTCCATAGTATATTCAGTATTCATCTCCAGCATGATAATTCAAAAACATCAATTCTTTTCCTATCTCCCATATTCACTGAACAGCTTTCATAAGCATATGATGCAACTGAAAATACCATGGCATGAGTCAGGCGCACCTTCGTCTCCAGTGTGACATCTTTACTTTTCAACACTTTAAAGAAATCTTTTGCAATAGCTATTCCCAATCCAATGTGTCTTTTGATTTCATGATGGCTGCTTCTATGGGTGTTGATTGTAGAACCAAGTCAAACAAAATTTTGGACAACCTCAATCTTTTCTCCATTAATCATGAAGTTGCTTACTGACCCTGTTGTAAGGATTTTTGTTTTCTCTTTGTTGAGGTGCAATCCACACTGAAGGCTGTGTTCTTTGATTTACATCAGTGAATATTCCAAATCATCTTCAATTCCCAAAAGCAAAGTTCTGTCATCTGCATAACAGGTTAATGAATCTTCTTCCAATCCTGATGCCACATTCTTCTTCATAAAGCCCAGCTTTTCACATTATTTGCTCAGCATAGAGATTGAAGAGGTATCAGGAAAGGACACGGCCCTGACACACACCTTTCCCGACTTTAATCAGTGTTTCCTTATTCTCTTCAAATGACTGCCTCATAGTCCATGTACAGATTCCTCATGAGTACAATTAAGTGTTCTGGTATACTTATTCTTCACAATGTTATCCATAATTTTTTATGATCCACAAAGTCAAATGCCTTTGGATAGTTAATAAAACATAGACAGACATATTTCTGGTATTCTCTGCTTTTGGCCCATATCCATGTGACATCAGCTATGATTTCCCTTGTTGCACACCCTTTTCTGAGTCTGGCTTGACTAAATGGTAGTTCCTTGTCAGTACCCTGCTGCAGTCACTTTTGAAAGATCTTTAGCAAAAT
Organism: Pedetes capensis; assembly: GCA_007922755.1. Classification (NCBI taxonomy): domain Eukaryota; kingdom Metazoa; phylum Chordata; class Mammalia; order Rodentia; family Pedetidae; genus Pedetes; species Pedetes capensis. Next base: position 37,476 of record VMDO01002656.1, read on the forward strand.
TTTACTTGTGTATGGTGTTAATGATATCAATCAGTGATTTCTGCATTTAGTTGAATCTCCTTTCTTGGGAATAGACACAAACATAGATTTCTCCCAGCCAGTTGGTCATGTAGCTGTTTTCCAAATTTCTTGGCATAAACAAGTTAGCACCTCCAGTGCTGTGCCTCTTTTGTTAAAACATCTCAGTTGGTATTCCCTCACTTCCTGAAGACTTGTGCTTTACCAATCCCTTCAAGGCAGCTTCTTCTTCTTCAGTACCATTGGTTCCTAATCTTTGGGACCTCTTGAAATGGTTGATCACCTACCAATTCTTTTTGGTATAATGAATGTATTCCTTCGATTTTCTTTTGATGTTTCCTATATTGTTTGATATTTTCCCTGTAGAATCCTGCACTATTTGGACTCGAGCCTTGAATTTTTCCTTCAAATTTTTAAGCTTGAGCAAAACAGAATGTGCTCTTCCCTTTTGGTTTTGTATCTCCAGCTCTTTCCACATGTCATTATAATACTTGATTTTGTCTTCTCGAGCTGTCCTTTGAAATATTCTGTTAAGTTCTTTAACTTTATCATGCATTCCTTTTACTCTGGCTGCTAAGGTAAGATTCCAAGTCTCTTTTGACATGTATTTTGGTCTTTTCTTTTGCTTCCTGTCTTTTTAATAACTTTTTTCCTTCATAAGTCATGCCACAACTTGTTTGGTCTTCAACCATGAATATCTAACACATCAAATCTATTCTTTTTTTTTGCCTCATCCTGGCATAACTTCTTTTTTTTAAATTGGAAATTTTTAATGTACATTTTAATGTGATTCATTCTGACATGCTTTTCATTGTGGCACTTCCATATATGCATTTTGATGTACATTATTCATATAAGTGCCCCCTTACCCTCTTGTATGCTTCCCCCCCACACCCACCCCATCTAAGTCTTCTCTATCATTTACTTGGTAATATTTTTCTATATGTCCTTTGGTTCCAGTTCTGTTTAAGATAGAAACTTTTCCTGTAGTGAACTTTGTTTTTATCTTGTCAAATCTATTCTTGAGATAGTCTATGAACTCAGATGGGATATACTCAAGGTCATACCTTGGCTCTGGTACACTTGTTCTCATGTTATTCAGTTTCAGTTTAAACCTGCATATCAGCAGTTGTTGGTCTGATCCATAATCGGCACTTTCTCTTACTTGACTTTTGAGATTGAGCTTTCCATCATCTCTTTCTACAAATGTAGTCAATTTGGTTTGCATATGTTCTATCTGGTGAATTTCATTTGTATAGCCACCATTTATGTTGGTGTAAAAATGTATTTGCAATGAAAAAGTCATTGGTCTGACAAAATTCTATTGTGTGATCTCCAGCATTGTTTCTGTCACCAACGCAATATTTTCCAACTACTGAGCCTTCTTTTTTCCCAACTTTTACATTCCAGTCCCCAGTAATTATCAGCGTATCATGATTGTATGTTCAACCAACTTCAGAGTGCAGAAACTGGTAAAAATCTTCCACTTTTTCATTTGTGGCCTTAGTGGCAGGTGCATAATTTGAATAACAGTCATATTAACGGGCCTTCCTTGTAGGCATAGGGATATTATTCTATCACTAACAGCATTGTATGTGTTATTCCCAGCATAGCAGACCATATGATTATCTGATTCAAAATGGCCAATAGAAGTCCATTTTAGCTCACTGATGCCTAGAATATCAATGTTTATGTGCTCCTGTTCACTTTTCATGATTTCTAATTTTCCTAGATTCAAACTATGTACATTCCGTGTTCCAATCATTAATGGAGGTTTACAGTTGTTCCTTCTCATTTTGAGTCATGCCACATCAGCCAACAGAAGTCCCTGGGGCTTTTCATTAAGTCCCTTCTTTTCATTAAGGTCAACACTACTTTGAAGAGGCAACTCATCCCCTATGGTCTTTTGAGTGCCTTTCAACCTGGAGGCCTCATTCTCTGGCATTATATCTCACAGTATTTCTTAGCCATTCATAGATTTTCAATGGCTAATTATTTCAGGAGTGGGTTGCAGGGTCTTTCACCCCAGTCTGTCTTAGTCTGGCAGCTTAGCCAAAGCCTGTCCAGCATGAGTATATGGAAAATGGGAATACCAGAACACCTAATTGTGCTCATGAGAAATCTGTACATGAACCAGGAGGCAGTTGTTCGAATAGAACAAGAAAACGCTGAGTGGTTTAAAGTTGAGAAAGGTGTGCGTCAGGGCTGTATACTTTCACCCTATCTCTTCAATTTATACACTGAGCAAATAATCCGAGAAGCTGGACTTTATGAGGAAGAACGTGGCATCAAGATTGGAGGAAGACTCATTAACAACCTGTGTTATGCAGATGACACCACTCTGCTTGCTGAGAGTGAAGAAGATTTAAAACATTTACTGATGAAGACCAAAGATCATAGCCTTCAATATGGGTTACGACTAAACAAAACAAAACAAAAATCCTTACAACTGGGTCAGCACGCAACTTCACATTAAATGGAGAAAAGATTGAGGTTGTCCAAGATTTTGCTTTGCTTGGCTCTATAATCAACACCCGTGGAAGCAGCAGTCAAGAAATCAAAAGACGCATTGCTTTAGGAAAAGCTGTGGCAAAAGATCTCTTTAGAATATTGAAAAGCAGAGATGTCACATTGAAGACGAAGGTGCGTCTGACTCATGCCATGGTATTTTCAGTGGCATCATATGGTTGTGAAAGCTGGACATTGAACAAGAGAGACAGAAAAAGAATTGATGCTTTTGAATTATGGTGCTGGAGTTGTCTGTTGAATATACCATGGCCTGCCAAAAGAACCAAAAAATCTGTCCTAGAAGAAGTGCAGCCAGAGTGCTCCTTGGAAGCAAGAATGGCCAAACTGCGTCTTACATATTTCAGACATGTAGTCAGGAGAGATCAATCCCTGGAGAAGGACATCATGTTTGGAAGAGTGGCAGGTCAACACAAAAGAGGAAAACCCTCCACCAGATGGATTGACACAGTGTCTGCAACAATGGGCTTAAACATAAATAAGATCTTTTGCCTGGCGCAGAATCGGCAAGTGTTTTGATCTGCTGTCCATAGGGTCGCTATGAGTCAGACTTGACTCGACAGCACCTAACAACAACGACGACAACAATGGCATCAAAGCAATAGCATGAGTATATGAAATACCTTTCAGCATCAAAGCAACAACAAGCCCTCACAGTATGACAAACTGAAAGACAAATGGGGGTATTTAAAACTAGGTAACATTAATGACCCCATGTGTCTATCAGCTTGTCATGCTATTGGGGCTTCTGTGTTGCTTTGATGCTGAAAGCTATGCCACCAGTATTTCAGATGCCAACATGGCCACCCTTGCTGGACAGGTTTCAGCTGAGCTTCCAGACGAAGATTAGGAAAAAGGACCTGGCAGCCCACTCCTGCAACAATTGGCCATTAAAAACCCTGTGAGTGGCAGAGAAGCATTTAATAGCATTCAGTTTTCTTGCCAGATTTTTAAAATCTCTTAATAACCAGATATTGACTTCTGAAGCAATCCCAAAATAATCAGCCATCGAAAACCCTGTGAGGTTCGCTGTGAGTCAGACCAACTTGATAGCACCTAACAACAACAATAAGCTAGGGTTTAGCTCAGTAGTAAAGTGCTGTGCTGCATGCTCTGAGGCCCTGGGTTTGATCCTCAGCATTGCAAAAATGGGAGAAGGACATGGCAATCCACTCCCTAAGAAATCCCAAAACAATTAGCCATTCAAAATGGCTAATGCTAAGCATTGGACTCGACTCGAGGGCACTTAACAACAACAAATAACAGGTGTATATCTATACGCAAAACCAGCTGGATTGTTTCTTTTTGTTGTTGTTTATAGTACTGGTAGGTTAAAGTCAGGGCCTAGTGTATGCTAGACAGCTGCTTGCTTTATCACTGAGCTGCACCTCCAGCCCCTTTTTAACTTTTTAATTTTGAGATAGGTTCTCACTAAGTTGCACAGGCTGCCTCTAGCCTGGAACTCAACATCTTCCTGCCTCAGTCATCCAAATCACTGAGAGTATGGGCATGTGCCACCTGCGTGGCTAAAACTGGCATGATTATTAACAGGAAACAACAGAAATATTTCCATTTGAATTAAGAGCAAGATGGAGATTTCTTCTATCGCTGCTTTTATTTAACAAATTCTAAGAGATTTTGGCCAACTAATTAGATTAAGGTAGCTGGATGATTAATAATCCAGATTTATGTAAAAAATTTAAATACTAGTAAAAGACTCGAAGACCAGTAAAAGAAGCTCACAAATGAAAAGATATACTGTAATTGATTTTGGATAGGAAATAATAAAATCAGAAATATGGATTTCCTGTAGCCTATAAATTTTATATGATCCCAATAAAAATTTCAAAGGGATTTTTCTATGGAACTATTCAAGCTAGTTCTAAAGTTCAAATGGGAAATAAACAAGGAAAGCTAGGAAAAAATTGGATAAAAAAGAGGGAAACCAGCATCACTAGCTGTTAACTCTTGTTAAAAAGCTATAATAATTAAAACAACCTGGTATTCTTACATGAATAGCCAAGAAGATCTATAGAACAGAACAGAAAGTATAGAATAGCTCCAAGTACATATGGTAATATAGCATATGATAAAGATGGCATTTTAAATCAATGGAGGTAAAATGGAATGCTCAAGAACTAGTATTGGAAAGTTTAAGTAACCATCTGGAAAAAATATAAGTACTTTGCATGGTACACCAAAACATGTTCTCAATTGATTAAGGGTTTGAGCATAAAAAATAAAACTATAAAAGTGTCTTAGAAAACTTTGGAGAATTTTTTTTTATTATGAGATAGCAAAGATTTAAGTGTAAAACAAAAACCAAAAGTCATGAAAGAAAGTGTGATAAACTAGACTACTTAAAATAAAAACTAAAATAAAACGTGAATTGGTACCACTCATAATCAAATCCAAAATGCAAATGAAAGAATTGAAGGAGTATTTGTATCTCATAACTGAGGTAAGAAATAATTCATTTATATACAAGGAGATACAAATAAATAACCCATGGTTACAAGCACTGGTTCATAAAAAAGGAAACACAAATAATTCTGGAAACTATTAGCAAGTCCTTAATCTTATAATTAAAGAAACATGAATTCAAATAAATGAGATATTGTTTTCAACGCATAACGTTGTCAAAGATAAAAAACAATAACTGCTGATGATAGTATAAGTTTACACAGTATACATAAATGGAAATTTGCTGTACTTATCAAAATTATAAAGGTCTGTACTTTTTGTTCACATGCATAAAGTATGTCCAGAAAAAATACAAGAATTGATAACATTAATTACATATGGGGATGAGAAATGGTTGCTAGAGGTAGAAGGAAGACTTTTCAGTTCACTCACTTTTCAAATTAATCTGATTACACTCATTCTAAATGTACAATTTGATAACTTGTCACTGTTGCATACACCCAAGAAACCATTGCCATAATCTAGATGCAGAAAAATTTCAACACCACCAAAAGATTTCTCAAGCTCCTTTGCAATCCACCTCTCTCCACTCCTGCCTTCAGGCAACTACTGATCTTTTTCAAACAACATTGAGATATAATTCATATACCATATAATATATAGTGTATAATTTAATAGCTTTTTATTAGTAAATTTGGTGTACAACTTAATGGGTTTCATTGTGCACCTCATCTGTTGATGGACACATTTCTATAGTGACTTGAGGTCTCTTGTTCTTTCATAAGAATTTTAGCTTTGTTTTCTCTATTTCTGTGAAGACTATCACTGGGATTTTGATGAAGGATTGCATTGAATCTGTAGACTGCTTTAGTAAATATAGCCTATTTTCACAATATTAATTCTTCCAACCCATGAGCACGGGAGGTCTTTCCATCTTCTGGGATCGTTCAATTTCTTTTGTTAGTGTTTTAAAGTTTTCATTGTAGAGGTTTTTCACCTCCTTGATTAAGGTTACTCCTTAGTATCTTATTCTTTTTGAAGGTATTGTGAATAGGATTGTTTTCCTGATTTCTTTCTTAACCTTATTATTGGTATGTAGAAATCTATGATTTTTGTATGTCAATTTTGTATCATTCTACTTTGCTGAAAGTGTCTGTCAGCACTAAGTTTTCTGGTGGAGTCCAAGGGTCTTTAAAGTATAGGATCATATCATCTGAAAACAGGAATAATTTTTTTCCTAAATGTTCTTTATATTCACATTAGGATTACATTATTTTTATTGGAAATTTTTAATGTACAACTTAATGTGTTTCATTTTTACATGCATTTCATTGTGACATTTCCATATATGTGTTTCATTGTACATTGCACAGATAAGTTCCCCCTTACCCTTTTGTGCACTTCCTCTCCCCATCCCACCCCTGCCACCAAAGGCTTCTCTTCCACTTGCATGTCTTTTTGTGGGAATATTTTTCTATATATCCTTGGATCCCAAATATGTTTAAGGTCAAAACTTTTTCTGTAGTGATCTATCTTTTTACATTGTCAGTAATATTACATGAATTTTCTAGGCCATTTGTATTATTACCATTCTTTGGTATTATTGTTATTATTATAATTATTTCCTGAACTATTAAAGTTGGGTTGTTTACTTTGAGGTCGCTCTCCCTCTCACTCCTCACTCCTCCTTGTTCCTCCTCTCCCTTCTTTCTTCTTCCATCATTTCTTTCTTTTGCTAGGTCCCTCCCTCCTTCTTTCTGCTCCCTAAATTGTCCCTTCTCTGCTAAGTTGACTTTAGCTTTTTATTATGTTCTGATTTCTGTACAGGATTTTTTCCTTCTTTTAATTTTGATTCAGCTCTCACATATGAGTGAGAACATGTGGTATTTCTCTTTTTGGGCTTGTGTTTGTTCACTTAAAATAATTTTCTCTAATTCCATCATTTTGCTGCAAATGGCATTATTTCATTTTCTTGATTGCTGAGTAGTATTCCATTGTGTATATGTACCCTAGTTTTTTTTTTAATCCTTTCTGTTGGTGGGCACTTTGATTGATTCCATATCCTTGCTATTGTGAAAAGTGCTGCATTGAACATGGAGATGCAGGTGTCTCTGTGGTATGATGACTCATCTCCCTTTGGGTATATTCCCAATAGTGTTATAGCTGGGTCATACAGTAGATCGATTTTTAGTTTTTTAAGATATCTCCATATTGATTTCCAAAGTGGTTGGACTTATTTACAGCTCCACCAGCAGTGTAAGAGTGTTCTCTTTTCTCCACAACCTCACCAGCATTTGTTGTTCTTTGTTTTATTGATCTTGGCCATTCTTACTGGTGTAAGGTGGAATCTCAGAGTTGTTTTAATTTGCATTTGCCTAATGGCAGCATCAGGATTGGAGGAAGACTCATTAACAACCTGCGTTATGCGGATGACACAACTCTGCTTGCTGAAAGTGAAGAGGATTTAAAACATTTACTGATGAAGATCAAAGATCATAGCCTTCAATATGGGTTGTGACTAAACATCAACAAAACAAAAATCCTTGCAACTGGGTCAGTATGCAACTTCATGATAAATGGAGAAAAGATTAAGGTTGTCCAAGATTTTCCTTTGCTTGCCTCTATAATCAATACCCATGGAAGCAGTAGTCAAGAAATCAAAAGACACACTGTGCTAGGAAAAGCTGTGGCAAAAGATCTCTTTAGAGTATTGAAAAGCAAAGATGTCACATTGAAGATGAAGGTGCACCTCACTCATGCCATGGTATTTTCAGTAGCATCATATAGTTGTGAAAGCTGGACATTGAACAAGGAGACAGGAGATGAACTGATGCTTTTGAATTATGGTGCTGGAGATGACTATTGAATATATCATGGACTGCCAAAAGAATCAACAGATCTGTCTCAGAAGAAGTGCAACCAGAGTGCTCCTTGGAAGCAAGAATGGCCAGACTACATCTTACATATTTCAGACATGTAGTCAGGAGAGATCAATCCCTGGAGAGAGACATCATGTTTGGGAGAGTGGCAGGTCAAAGCAAAAAAGGAAAACTCTCCACCAGATGAATTGACATGGTGTCTGCAACAATGGGCTTAAACATAAATAAGATCATGTGCCTGGCACAGAATTGGGGAGTGTTTCATTCTGCTGTACATAGGGTCATTTTGAGTTGGACTCGACTTGACGGCACCTAACAACAACAATGGCTAGGGATATTGAGCATTTTTTCATGTGTTTCATGAGGCTTGATGGGCCTCTTCACTTGAGATCTGTCTGTTCAGTTCCTTTGCCCATTTGTGTATTGGGTTATTTGTTTTCTTGGGTATTTTTTTCCTGAGTTCTTTATAAATTCTGTTAATTAGACCTCTGTCCGATATATAGGATGTAAAAAAATTTTTTTCTCATTCAGTGGGGATTTCCTTGACTCTGTTGATTGTTTCCTTTGCTGCACAGAAGCTTCTTAATTTCATGTAATCCCATTTATCTAGTCTTGTTGCAATTTCTTGAGCAATTGGAGTCCTATTAAGGAAATACTTTCCTATGCCCATATGTTGTAGCATATTGCCTATCCTATCTTCTATTAAAATTTCTGGTTTTATGTTGAGGTCTTTTATCCATTTTGAGTTAACTCTCATGCATGTTGAGAGATGTGGGTCGTTTTTCATTTTTTCTGCAAGTGGATATCCATGTTTCCCAGCACCATTTATGGAAAAGGCTATCCTTTTTCCAATTTACTTGCTTTGCTCCTTTGTCAAAAATCAGGTGGCTATAGGTGTGTTGAGGTATTTCTGGATGAAAGTAGGAATAATTTGACTTCTTCCTTTTCTATTTGTATCCCTTTTATTTCTTTCTCTTGCCTTATTATAACTAAGAGTTCAATTACTATACTGAATAGCAGTGGAGACAGTGGACACTCTGTCTCATTCCTGATTTTAGAGGGAATACTTTCAGTTTTCCCCCCACTTAGTATGATGTTGACTGTAGGTTTTTCATATGTTGAAATATGTTCCTTCAGTTACTAGTTTCTTCAGGGCTTTTATCCTGAAAGGATGTTGATCTTTTTCAAAGGCCTTTTTTGCATCTTTTGAGATGATGTCATTTCTGTCTCTGAGTCTGTTTATGTGCTGTATTACATTTACTTTCTTGCATATGTTGAATCACTGTTGCATCCTTGGAATGAAGCCAATTTGATCATTGTTGGTGTTTTTAGGTGCTGTCAAGTCAGGTGTGATTTATGGTGGTCCTACAACAACAACAACAACGTACAACAGAAAGAAACTCTCTGACACTGTGTCATGCTGAGTACTATGTCAGTGCTTCTCTGCTATTCATAGGGTTTTTAGTGGCTGATTGTTTTGGTAGTGGGCTACCAGGTCTTTCTCCCATTTTTGTTGGGGATCAAACCCAGGGCCTCAGAGCATGCAGAGCAGCACTGTAACAACTGAACTACACCCCAGCCCAATTTGATCATAATGTATTATATTTTTAATGGGTTGTTGATGTCAATTTGCAAGTATTAAAGATTTTTGCATCTATGTTCATCAGGAAAATTGGTATAGTTTTCCTTTTTTAGTTGCATCCTTATTTGATTTTAGTGTCAGAGTAATACTGGCTTCCTAGAATGGGTTTGGTAGTGTTCCTTCCATTTCTATTTTATGGAACAGTTTGAAAGGCACTGGTGTTAATTCTTCTTTAAAGGTCTTGTAGAATTCTGCAGTGAATCCATCTGGTCCTGGGGTTTTCTTTGTTGGAAGATCATTACTGCTTCAATCTTGCTGCTCATTATAGGTCTTCTTAACTTATTTATATCTTCTTAAATTAATTTCAGTAGGTTATGTGGGCTAGGAATATATCCATCTCATCCAAGTTTTCCAGATTTTTGTAATATATGTTTTCAAAATATTCCCTAATGATTCTTTGGATTTCATTGGTATCTGTTTTAATGTTCCCTTTTTCATCTCTAATTTTATTAATTTGAGTCTTTTCTTTCTTTTGGTAAATTTGGCTAAGGGTTTGTTGATCTTGTTTACCTTTTCAATGAACCAGCTCTTTGTTTTACTAACTCTTTTTATTGTCCTTTTAGTCTCCATTTCATTAATTTCTGCTCTGCTTTTTATTATTTCTTTCTGCCTGCTGATTTTGGGGTTTGCTTATTTTTGTTTCTATGAGAACTTGAGGTGCATCATTAAGTTATTTGTTTGAGTCCCCTCTGATTTTTAAATGTAGGCAGTCATAGCTATGAACTTCCCTTTTAGAACCACCTTTGCTGTATCCCAGAGGTTATAGTTAGTTGTGTTTTCATTTTCATTAGATTCTATGCAGTTTTTCATTACCTACCTGATTTCTCTGAGGACCACAGATCATTTAAGAGTTTATTGTTTAGTATCCATGTATTTGTATAGTTTCTGTAATTTCTCTTGCTGTTGATTTCTACTTTTGTTCTATTATCATCTAATAAAGCACACAAAATTATTTTGATTTTTTTTTTGTATTTGTTAAGACTTGGTTTATGGCTAAAATGTGACCTATTTTAGAGAAAGTTTCATGGGCTATCAAGAAGAATGTGTTTACTGTAGCTTTTGGATGGAATATTCTGTAGATGTCTACTAAGTCCATTTAATCCATTGTGCTGGTTAACTCTGAAGTTTCTTTGTTGCTTTCTTGTCTGGATATCCTATCAATTGATGAGAGTGGGGTATTGAAGTCGCCCCCTGTTATTGTATCTGAACCTATCTATCCCATTATGTCCAATTTTTAAAAAAATGAAATTGGATGTACTCATGCTCAGTGCCTGTTCTTGGTCAATTGTTCCCTTTATTAATATGTCATGACCTCCTTTATCTTTCTGACTAATTTTAACTTGAAGTCTACTTTGTTCTTCCTCCTCCTCTTCCTCCTCTTCTTCTGCTGCTTTTGCTTCTGCTGCTTCTTCAGCTGCTTCTTCTTCAGCTTTCTCTTTCTTGGCATACCAATTTCCATCCTTGCACTTTCAGTCTGTGAGTGTCCTCACCAGTGAGATGTTTTTCTTGTAAACAACAAATTGCTGGGTCTTATTTTTTAATCCAGTCTCCTGGTTTATATCTTTTAACGGGAGAGTTAAGACAATTTATGTTTAAGCTTATTATTGAGAAGGATTTGCTAATTCTTATAATAGTATTGGGCATTTTCCTGGTTTATTTGCATACTATTCATTTTTTTCTTTCTCCCTTATTGATATTCATTATTTGTTATTTTTAATTAGTCATAAGTGATTTTTCCTAGTTCTCATTATTTCATCTGTTCCTCTCATGAAATTTATTCTTTCCTGTACTCTGTACTCTGTCTTTCTTCCTCTTGTGTGTGTAGGAATCCTTTAAGCCACCAAGCAATGGTGGCTTGGTGATTGTGAATTGCTTCTGCTTGATCTAGTCTACTGGTGATGCTTTCCACTATATTTTTTATTTGATTTATTGGGTTCTTCATTCCCAACATTTGTTTTATTTTGTTTTCCAAAATCTTGATTTCATTGCTGAATTTTTCATCCATTTTGCTGACTTTGTCTTCTACATTGGTGACTTTCTGATAAAGGTCTATATTGATTTCCTTACATGATTCATCTGGTATTTGTATCCTCTTTGAGGTCATTAATTATTTTTATAAGTAGACTTTTGAATTCTTTGCCTGGAATTTCTACCATATCAGTATCTTTAGATTCAGTAAAATATTATGGTCTTGGAGGAGACATTGCCTTGCTTTTTCAAGTTTCTTTTGTTTATGATTTGTGATTTGTGCATCTGTTGGGATGGATATCTCTTCTTTTATTTGGGGATCTTCTTAGTGAGCAGCTTTGTTTTGGGAGTGTAATCCCCAGTACCATTCCCAGAGGAGAAGACAAACCCCTGTAACAGGTACAGAACCCAACCAAATCAAATATAGAAATACACTTATAATCAGTTTAAGCCAACAATTATACTACTCATGCCCATAAAACAGAAAATGGTGACAATAGTGTAGAGTAAACTCTGAAGTTATAAATTATTTAGGGTGAAGGTAAAAAAATAGTAATTAAAAGCTGGGTGTGGTGGTGCACACCTATAATCCCAGCAACCCAGGAGGCAGAGGCAGGAGGATTGCAAGTTCAAGACCAGAGGCAGTCTGAATAATTTAGCAAGACCCAGTCTCAAAAAAGTGGAAAAAAAAGGGGGGGAGCTGGAGTACAGCTCAGTGGTACAGCACTTGCAAACCATGCAAATGCAAGGCCTGGGTGAATCCCCAATACCACAAAAAACAAAAAACAAACAAACAAACAAAACTAATTGCCTGAAATAAAAAAGAAGGGTGGGGGCAGAGAAAGGGGAGAAAGAAAGATATAGCAAGAGTTAAGTAAAAGAAAGGAAAAAGAAGATCCAGAAAAGAAATGAATGCTAGGAAGAGGAAGAGAAAAGAGCAAAAGAAAAAAAAATCCTGATTGCACAATAAAGAAAAAAGATGTATATACAAAATTAGGTAAACATAAGAGAAGCAATAATAATGAAAGCCTAAGAAATTTCTTTTTTAAAAATAAAGTAAAAAATGATACTGAAAGTATTGTGAATAGAAAAAGATACACAAACAGCAGAAAACGAAAAAGAACTAAAAAAGAAAAAGATGAAAAATTTAAAAATAAGAATAAAAAAGAGAAATACAAAAAACAAAATTAATGGCACAAAGAAAGAAAGAAAGAAAGAAAGAAAGAAAGAAAGATAGGAAGAAAAGAAGATGACGACGATGATGACGATGACGATGACAACGGTGTACACCTGCAATCCCAGCATCTCTGGAATCTGAGACAGTAGGATTTGAAACCCTTGTCTAGAGGCAGCCTGCACAATTCAATGAGACTCTATCTCAAAGCAAAAATAAGAAAAGAGTTGGGGATACTTCACAGTGGTACTGCATTTGCCTCGTGCAAACCTAGGTTCAATCCTTATCACAGCAAAAAAGCAAGCAAGCAAGCAAGAAAGAAAGAAAGAAAGAAAGTTCTAGAGCTGCTTCTTTCTGTGTCCTCTAGTATTGGAGTCTGTTAGGAAGAGTGGGTGGTCATTAGAAGATGGAGTCTTTTATCTGACCTCTGTGCAGAATTGCTAGTCTCCCAAGTTCCCCTCAGAAGATGGAGTCATCTCCTTTCCCCAAGGGATGGGGCTACATTTCACTTTGCCAAGGACTCCTCCGGCCTGAACCTCTCAGTGTTTTGGTGTCCCATATTCCTCCACTCTGTAACTGCCTGCCACAGCTGTTTCACATCCTGGGGTTGTGACAGGTTACCCCCAGGCTCCCTGACTGATTATTTTTTGTTTCAGGCCCTTGAAGTAGCTCAGTCTCATACAATACATTCCCTCTCAAGATGGCTCTGGGTCACAGCCCTCTGAGATATGGAACATAGCAAAATGAATCTCTTCTTCAATGCTGACCCACCCCCAGTCAGGAGAAGTCACTGTCTCACCAAATTTCCCTGAATGGATCCAAGGGCTTCACGGACTTGTCCTATGGGACTGCCAGTCTGCCTGTCATGGCTGCCTGGCTTACCTTTTTGGGTGGGGCTTCTGGTTCCCCTCCCCAACTGGGGCGCCATGGCTGAAGATGTGTCTTGCTCAATCCGTTTTGCTGCTCAGCTTGCTTCTCAGAAGGATGGTCCTTCTCTGAGACATCTAATAATCTCCTTTGTGATTTCTGTGCTATTCCAGTCTTTCTCTCTTTGGAATATAGTCCACTCCTTCCTATTTGGATTCCTTTGTTTTACTGCATCATATGGAGGCTTATTTAATCCAAAACCTTACACTGAAAGTCCTACTCAATAGTTTTAGTATAGTGAAAGTTTAGCACTTTTTCATGTGCTGACGATTCAAACGCCTTCTTTTGTGAAATGGTTGCTTAAATGGTTTCCTAAACCAGGTATATTGGTTTGTAATCCCAGCATTTGGGAGGCTGAGGTAGGAGGAACATGATGTTGAGGCTAGCTTGGGCAATATAAGCAGATACTGTCTCAAAAACAAAACAAAACAAAACAAAAAGAACAAACAAACAATAACAACAATAACTCCCAAAAGAAACAGAAAAAATTGCTTTCCTCATATTTGGTTGCCTTTTTATTATTGAGATATAATTTCTTTATACTTTCTAAAGGCAATACTTTCTATTATATAATTATTACGCATAATGTCCCATTTTGGGACTTGCCTTTTGCTTTCTTAGTAGTGATTTTTGATGAGTAGTAATCTCCCCTGTTGTAAACAGGGTTGCTATAAGTGAGATTGACTTGATGGCACCTAACACCTAACAACAACAACAACAACAACAGTAATCTCCTCAGCCCCCCCGCCCCGGGTTTTTTTTTGTGGTACGGGGGGTTGAACCCAGGGCCTTGCACCTGCATGCTTTGCAAGTGCTGGACCACTGGGCTGCGCCCCCAGCCCACTTTTTTTCTTGTTTTTTGAGAGAGGGTCTCGCTAAATTATGCAGACTGCCTCTGGTCTCGAACTTGTGATACTCCTGCCTCCGCCTCCCAAACTGCTGGGATTACAGGAATGTGCCACTGTGCCTGGCCTCACTCCCCTTTTTTGAGACAAGGTCTCACTGTGAAGCCCTGGGTGGACTTTAACTCACTACGTAGCTGAGGGTGGCCTTGAAATTACAATCCTCCTGCTTTGGCCTCCTGAGTGCTGGGATTACAGGTGTGCACCACTGCACAATTTGAGAATTAAGTTGTCAATTCCTAAAATCATTGCTTGAATTTTGAGGAAAATCACAACTGAATTTATAGATTAATTTGGGGACAAGTGATGTTTTAACAAAATTGTGTCTTCTAAACTATGGACGTGGTAGATGTCTTTCCATGTATTTAAGCCTACATTAATTTATTTAAGCAATACTCTAATTTTCAGGGGGCTACAACTTAGCTCAGTTGATGGAGTACTGAGGGCTCTCTGAGACCCTCAGTTTGAACCCCAATATCACAAAAACAGGAGAAGGACGTGGCAATCCACACCAAAAGCAATCCCAAAAAACAATCAGCCACTGAAAGCTCTATGTGAGTCCTTATGAGTCTGACTTGACTTGGCCACACCGAACAACAACAACTAATTTTCAGTGTGATATTTTCCATTATTTCATTATCATTATCTCTAAATATTTTATGCTATTTCATTGCTTTTATAAAAGAGTTTTTCTTAGATTTTATTTTCTAATTTTTTGTTAGCCAACAGAAATATTTATTATTGTTATGTAAAATATCTCCCTCCCCCACTCAGATGGCTTAAAACAACAATGAACATTTGCCTCTCACCATTTCTATGGGTTGGAGATCCACGTGTAGCTTTACCTAGGTGATACTGCTGTACGTCTCCTCTGAGGTTTCAGTCAAGATGATAAATGTTGGATGGGCTGTAGTCATGTGAAGGCTTGAGTTGGGCTAGAGGGTCTTTTTCCAAGGTAGCTCACTCATGTGGCTGGCAAGTTGGTGTTGACTTGGGGAGGAAGCCTCAGTTTCTTTCCAGACGGGCCTCTCCCTAGAGCAATTTTAGTACTCTCATGGCACAGTAGCTAGGTAATTCAAAAGATTCAAAAGCAGAAGCTGTAGTGTCTTTTTGACCTACATTTAGAAGTTACTGGCCATTGTCTCCACAATATCTATCTAATTGGTCAAACAGGCCAGCCTTATTTTATGTGGGAAATAAATACACAAGGGCATGAATGCCAGCCAGTGAAGGTCATGGGGACCATCTTGGAGGCTGGCTATAGCATTTGGTGTGGTGTTTTTTGTGTTTATACTGATTGGGGTTTTTCATGCTTTTTGTCTGTGTAAATTTTATCTTTTTATCTATCAATTTTGGAATATTTTCAACCTTTATTTCTTTAAATGCTTTTTTTCTGCCTCTTCCATTCTTATCTCACAATCTGATACTCCAGTCATATGTATGTGAGACTGCTTGTCTGACATGTCATTTTGGTTCTATTAAATTTTTTGAGCCTCATTGCTCTCTGTGCTTGATTCAGAATAGTTTATATAATTATGTCTTCAAGTTCAATGATCTTTTCTTCTGCATTGCCTAATCTGCTGATAAGTCCATTAAATGATTTTTTCACATTAGTTATGTTACTTTGGGGCTCTAGGATATTTATGTGGTTTTAAAAATACTTTCAACTTCTATATTATGTCTTGATTTCTCTTAAACTATTGAGCTTTGATAGTAGCTTTTTAAATCTGCTAATTCCACATCTGCTAATGCAGAATTATATGCCAATTCTACATCTTTGTCACTTCTATTTCCATTTTGATTCACTGATTTTCCTTGTGTTTAGCAGGATCACATGTTGTTATTTGGCATATCTAGCAATTTTAATAGATATTAGGAAAGTTACATTATTGAATGTTTAGATTTTTATGCTTTTAGATAGCTATGTATTGTACTTGCACACCAGTCTGATCTTTTTGAGGCTCATTAGTAAAATTTGTTAGGGTAGGTGGAGAGTAGCCTTATTGTAGGGCTATTTTACTCATACTACTAAGGCTTAGCTTTTCTGTAGTCTATAATAAGGTCTTTTTATTCTGAGGGAAAACAAATTGAATGTCTCTCAGCCCTGCATGAGCTCAGAGACCTTTGCTGGATTTGTGGAGCTCCCTTACACTATGAAGTTTTGGATTCAACTAGAGACTCAATTGGGATTCCTATGAGATTTCTGGAGTTCCTCCTAGGTAACTCCTCCATTCCATAGAATGCTGCCCTACAATTTCCAGCTACCTCAGCCTTTCTGAGCTCTTATCTCTCCTCAAGTTGGAGAGTCTGCCAAAGTCTGCATGAGTCCCCTGTTCCTGCCCTGAGGTTAGAAAATTGCTTCTAGCCTGCAAGTCATGCTCCCAGAGATCATAGATCTTACACTACCCATTTTCCTGTGCTGGAAAACAGAGTTTATATGTTTTGTATTGTTTTCTAGTTTTTCATGAATTATGGGGATGGGGGCCATATAGTTACTACACCTTTTTGGGGAGGCAACAAAAGTCCTTCCCCTTTAGATTTTAAAATAAATAAGAAGAACTATTAAGAAGAAATGAAAACAATTCTAAATAAAAATAGTAACAGTACTGGGAATTATCAGGAGTGTATGGAAGCAGGGCATATTAATAAAACTACTGCTTGAGGTTTAAATTAGAACAATCTCTCAAAAGGGTATTTTGGCAAAAAACAAAGGTAAAAGCTTAAACATTTTCTGCTTAAACGTTTCAACTGAAAATTCTTATTTTCTTATCTAGAGAAAATAATCAGTCATATATAAAAGTACCCATTAAAGAATTAATTATAAACTAGGCATGGTGGTACATGCCTATAATCCCAGCAATTCGGGAGGTAGAGGCAGGAAGATCATGAGTTGAAGCCTAGAGGCAGCCTCTGTAACTTAATGAGACCCTGGCTCAAAAACAAAAAATAAAAAATGAGCTAGGGATGCAGTCCAGTGGTAGAGCCCTTGCAAAGTATTTGTGAAGCCCTAGGTTCAACCCCCAAGTACCACAATGAAGCAAAACCTCCTCAAAACCAATGAATTATAATAAGGAAAAATTTAACCTAAAATAGGGAAAACAATTTAACCTAACTATCCAACCCTACCAGGAGAAGGATGTGGCAATCCACTTCCAATGCAATTCCAGAACAATCAGCCATCGAAATGCTATGAGGGTTGGTATAAATTGGACCAAACTTGATGGCATCTAACAACAACAACAACATCCAAAAGTACAGAATTAATGAAATAAATTTGTGCATCCACATAATGGTATGCTATGTAACCATAAAGCCTGCAGCCGTAGCCCTGTGGCATCCGATCCCGTCAGATCTCCGAAGCTAAGCAGGGTCAGGCCTGGTTAGTACTTGGATGGGAGACCGCCAGGGAACACCAAATACTGTAGGCTTGAGAGAAGGACCTGGCAACCCCCTCCCAAAAATCAATCTGCCATTGAAAACCCTATGAACAGCAGAGAAGCACTGACAATAGTGTTTCCCCTGTTGTATACAGGGTCGCTATGAGTCGGATACCGACTCGACAGCACCAAACAACAACAACAATGTAACCATAAAAAATGAACTTGTGTAAATATACACAATATACAGGAAAATGTTTTAACAATCTTATTAAATTGAAAAAGTCAGGTTGCAAAAAGTTCAATTTAATCACAACAATATTAATCTGTTAAGTATGATATGTTGTTGTTGTTGTTGTTGTTGTTGTTGTTGTTAGGTGCTATCCAGTCGTGTCAGACTCATAGCGACCTTCAAAGAGTTTTCAGTGGCTGGTTGTTTCAGGATTGCTTTGGGAGTGGATTGCCATGTCCTTCTCCCATTTTTGCATGCTGGGAATTGAACCCAGGACCTCAGAGACTGCAGAGCAGTGCTATACCAACTGAGCTAAATCCAAGCCTCAAGTATGATATAGGGATATAAAAATACTAACTGGTTATCACTCTATGATGTGATTATAGAAATATTTTCTTCTTTGTGCTTTTCTGAGTGGTACTAATTTTCTACAGTGAACACCAAGTTATTTTTTAAATTCTAAAATTTTATTTGAAGATGCTTTATTAGATTCATTCATAGTTACTAGATAATTGAAATACAGATAAGTGATAATAAGAGAGCCAATATAGTGTAGTGGGTAAAAATATAGAGCATGAAATTTGTGTTTGAATTCCATTCTACAGTTTTTTAGATGAATTATTTTTAATAAGTTTTTAAACTTCCTAGTGTTAAACAGGGGCTAGGGTTTAGCTCAGTTGGTAGAGTGCTGCTTTGTGTTTTCTGAGGCCTTGGGTTCAATCCCCAACACAACAAAAATGGGAGAAGAACCTGGCAGCCTGCTCTTGAAGCAATCCTGAAACAATCAGCCATTGAAAACTCTATGAATAGCAGAGCAGCACTGACATAGTGCCAGACACTGCACAGTGTTGGGGAATATTTTGTTCTGTTCTAGATAGGGTCACTATAAATTGTACCTGACTTGAAGGCACCTAACAACAACAGTAAAGTGTTAAACAGTTAGCTAGGCACTAGCAGGCCATGAGGGAGGGGCAATTAAAAAGTGGCCCCCACCCCCAGCCATGATGTGTAAGCTAGGACATCAGAAGGACATTATTCTAATGGGCCCCACACTCTAATAGAGATAAATTCTGCCTAAGTCTTCAGGTTGTGAATAAATGCAGACCATTCCAAGACATTCACTTATGGGCCTATTTTGAAATATACCAAATAAATCTATTAAGCCATTTTATAAAACAAAGACCTCAGGCTCCATATGCCCTAAACCATGAAATATTACTAAACAGCAGGAAGCATTTTCTTGGCTTGCCTGAGAAAGGTAGAGCCTGAGTTCTCCTGCATAGGGTTCATGTCACTTTGGGGACCCAGTGTCCATGTCACCCTGGGCAGGCTGTCACTTTACTTGTTGCTGTTGTTGTTGGGTGCCATGGAGTTGGGCCCAGCTCATAGATACCCTATATACAACAGAACAAAACTCTACCCAACACTGTGCCATGCCCAGCACTATTGTTAGTGCTTCTCTGCTGTTCATAGGGCTTTCAATGGCTGATTGTTTCAGGAGTGGGCTGCTGGGTCCTTCTCCCATTTTTGCTGTGCTGGGAATCAAACCCAGGACCTCAGAGAGCACAGAGCAGCACTCTACCAACTGAGCTAAGCCCTAGCCTATCACTTTACTTGGACGTCAATAAAACTAGAGACACAACAAATATCCCCCCTCCCTTCTCTTGGGGTAGCTACCTTGTCTATCCAAAGTGTTTTCCTTCTAGTAGTTGTTTCTCTTTTTGATGTCTGTCTTTTCCTTGGCCTCGGTAAAATCCTAATCTTAGATTGTTTCACCCAAAGAACTGAGGTTTCTCCAGGTTTATTATTTTTTTTTTCCAGGTTTAGCCAAGCTTCTGTAGCTGCCTCAGTTTTCCCCAGTAATTATTCCTTAAGAGTAGACTGTCTCTTTAGAAGAAGCCTTGTATACATTCTACTCTATACTCCCCGTGTCTTATCTGAATTCTTTCAAACAGTAAACAGAAGGATTGAGGCATTGATGCAGCTGTCTAGTAACACTGATTCCCCAGGCCTGTTCTCTGGCACACTGGAATCCCTATTGCCTTACCTACAAACTGGGCATAATGATGTTACTTCATATAGTTCCTGCATGGGTTAAATTCACATAAATCTTTGGCATGATAAGATTTTATAAATGTGAGTCAATACACTGTAGAACTATTATTATTACTACTACTAACTACTACTGCCTGTAGCTGTAGCACTGTGACCTCCGATCCTATCAGGTCTCTGAAGCAAAGCAGGATTGGACCTGGTTAGTACTTGGATGGGAGACAGCCTGGGAACACCAGGTACTGTAGGCTTGGGAGAAGGACCCAGCAACCTACTCCCAAAAATCAATCTATTGAAAACCCTGTGAATAGCAGAGAAGCACTGACAATAGTGTTTTACCTGTTTTACGTAGGGTCACTATGAGTTGGATACTAACTCAACAACACCTAACAACAACAACAACAACAACTACTACTACTACTACTACTACTACTACTACTACTACTACTACTACTATTACCAACATAATTGTTAGGATAAAGGACTTTATGAAGTATCAGGATACGGTAACATTAAGAGATGAGGGCTAAAAATGGAAAAAGGACAAGAGTGAAACTTTGCTAACTTCAGTTTTTCTTGTTACCAATATTGTTGAAAACAAAACTAACACAAGAAGAAGGAGGAGGAAGAGGAGGAGGAGGAGGAGGAGGAGGAGGAGGAGGAGGAGGAGAGCTTAAGGTGGGAAATGGAGAAAGAATTATTTTCATGAAAATTAAGATCTGTACTTTTCTAATAAGATCTTCAAGCAAAATAGAAATGATACCCCTACTCAGCTTACAAAGAGGTTTCTCGACTAGAGGATAACATTGCATGAAAAAATGTACTGGGACTTTCAGGTATAGTATTGATAATGTGCTAGATGACTGCTGTGGACTGAATATTTGTGCCCCCTCCAAATTCATATGCTGAAATTCTAATATTATTATGAGGTGATGGTATTAGGAGGTGGAGTGTTCTGGAGGTAATTAGTTTACAAGGGTACAGTCTTCATGAGTAGGTTTACTGTCCATATAAAAGATGCCCCAAGAGATCACACTTTCCTTCTTTCATGTAAAGTTATAGCAAAATCATGGCTGCCTAGGATGTGGGCCTTCAGCAGATACTGTATCTGCCAGCACTTTGATCTTGGATGTCCAGCCTTTAGAACGATGAGAGATATATTTCTGTTGCTTATAAGCCACTCGGTTTATGGTATTTTGATATAGCAGCCTGAATGGACTATGACAAAGACCTCATGGCTCTGTTTTCTTATCTGTCAACTATTTCAAAAGTTTTGATAAGTTTTTTAATGAAATATATAAAATAGATTCCTTAAAAAATATAAGAATCTGAGTGCCATTCTCTACCCTTGCTGCTGTTACCGTTAGCTTTGGTCTCCTTGCTTTTATCTTCATCATAAAGTCTACTATTCTCTGTAGTCTACTACTACTAAAGTCTTTTACCTTACCATAAAGTCTACTATTCTCTGTATAGCACCAAAATTAATATTTTAAAACCACAAATCAAGGGAAACAAAGGGGAGATCATTACAGGCCAAGAGAGCCACATATGCCAAAGGAGGGAGATATAGAGCAACAAGAAATGATTGGGAAACTCAGAGTTTAATGTGAAGTTTGGGGACTGTGGAAGAGAGAGAATTTAGAGAGGTAGAAAGGGACTACATGCTGAAATGGCACATATGGCCCATGAAAATGTATATTTTAGGTGATAAAAATGCATTGAACAAATTTAAGCAGAGGATTGATTATGCTAATATTTTAGAAAGACAATTCTAAGAATATAGAAGAGAAGGTGGGGGAGAAAAAAGTGAGACTAGAAGTGGCACATTTAGGTGTGGGTTGTCTAGTGGTACACAAACTCTTTTGTCCCTGGCTCACTTAGGTTGGTCAAAAGATACCTCAACATACCTACTGCAGAAATTTCACTCTCTAATAATAAAGGAATTTCTAGAGATAAAGACCCTGGATGATGTTGTTGTCAAGTGCCATCAAGTCAGGTCTGACTCATAGTGACCCTATGTACAGCAGAACAAAACACTACTCAGCGCCCTGCTATGTGCATGATCTTTTTTATGCTTAAGCTTATTGTTGCAGACACTGTATCAATCCATGTAGTAGAGGATCTTCCCTTTTTTCCTTTACCTGCCACTCTCCCAAACATGATGTTCTTTTCCAAGGATTGGTCCTTCCTGACAACATGTACGAAATATGTAAGTTGCAGTCTAACCATTCTTGCTTCCAAGGAACACTCTAGTTGTACTTCTTCCAGGAAGGATCTGTTGATTTTTTTTTTTTATAGTCCAACCACATTTTTATTCACTAAGAGAAGATTATGAGTTTGTAAGTTTACATATACATATGACATTTGTGATTCAGCAATTCCCTATAAAATTATTTGATCATTTTTTAAGTTATTGGGAAGTCTTTCATGGCTACCCAGCAGGCTGTCAATCCTATGTTGAGAATCACTCAGTAGGAAAACCAATATTATTTTATGGGGATAAGGGAGGGATGGATATGAAATTATTCAATAGATTGAATTAAAAGTCTTGGAGATTAATTGATGTGGGATTTGAAGAAGAGGAAGGAGTGTTACTGGCTTTGATGATTATACCTGGTCAATGGAGGTAGTAATTCAGGAGGAAAATCATATTTGGGGAATTGGAAAGTGGTGGATCTCCTTAGATAGAAATTTAATATTTTTGAATTATCCAATTGAAAATGTCTAGTTGAAGACATCTTTTGTTTGGGGACTAAGAAATAATTCATCCAGAAGGAAAGTTAACATTGAGGGTTCCTGATAGTGAAGGTGGGGCCAGGGATTTCATGGTCCATATGGGTTATTATAATCTGGTGATTTTGAACACTTTTGGTATCAGGGATGATTTTAGCTCCAGAATCAGGACTGAAAGTCACAACCTTCTGATTTTTGAATCCTAACCTTCTGTCATATACAATTTAGAGTAGAAAACCATTAAGCTGAAATCCCCTGCCTAAAGGAAAAGAGCAACTCACAAACTTGAGTGATACCATCCAGTGAGGGAACAAAAGATATGGGGTGGGCAGGATGAGGAGGGATGGGATGCACCTGGAAAAAGTGGGGCTCCTGGAATGTCAAGGAGACTGGGAGAGGCATGGGATATTGATTGCAAGAACTGCAAATTGTTCCTGGAAGCCTTACATGTCAGGAGGTCCCACAACAGGGAATCATTTAGAATGTAATCCTCTTTGGGACAAGACAAAATATTTAGCACGCTTTGCAAAATCAGGGTGTGTAGAGGGTAGGGAGGTGTGTCCTAACAGTGAGGGGGAAAGAATTTAACACATTGGTCAAATATCACTCAGCTTGGAAGGGAAGGCTCTGTATGGAGAAGTGTTTACTGTCAGCAAGTTGTCTCTTTAGAAGACACACCAACAGGAGTGGCTGAATCTAGGGCATGTGGAGTGCATGCTGCCAGAGTGAATGGTATGTGACAAATAGGCATATGGTGCTGTGGTATGCCATGAA
Organism: Pedetes capensis; assembly: GCA_007922755.1. NCBI lineage: Eukaryota > Metazoa > Chordata > Mammalia > Rodentia > Pedetidae > Pedetes > Pedetes capensis. The sequence continues at coordinate 61,104 of VMDO01002656.1, forward strand.
GCCACACTCTGTCCTTGCTAGTCTGTGGTATGCCACAGGGTCATGAGCAGGTGTTGGATAGGAGACACGCTTGTCTGTGTCCCTCGCCTGATGCTTACTGCATACCATATTCCTTCAGACATTTTTTGAATGTACAGCAAATTTTTGGTTGTCTTCTTTCATTGTAGAATTTGTAAATTGCCAGGAGACATTGGTTTATATGGATCAGGCACTATTACTCGACTCTTGAGAACGAAAGATTTATTAGCAAGCTGTACAAGCTGTTGCCTGTGACATCACTCCCCCACTCTTACATGTGCCCTTCTTTGTGGCATGCAAATAATTTTGTTATGAATTACTAGGAAGAGGTGCCTGTGAACTCTTAAGGTTTGTGCAACTTTGGGCTGAAGAGTCCTGCTCATTTGGGAGGAACAGTAATAATGTTGAGGGTGCAGGCTGTAGAGTTGTCTACCTGGATTTAAATCCCTGTGGGATCTTAGGCTACAGATTCCTCACTTGTGAAATGGGGAAGAAAATAGAACTATCCTGGCAGAGGGGCTGTGAGGCCTTAGTGAACTACATATGTGGAAAGTGTGTTTTAAAAGTCCCTGGCCCACATCAAATATTCAACAAATGGTAACTAGCACTACTATACTCTTCATCATGAAGTTCTTGGAATAGAAGAAGGGCCTGGCCCAGTTGGTAAAGTCCCAGTGCCAGGCTATGTCCACTGCAGGGATAGGCTTGCCAGCAGGTTCCTGTCCCAGTCTTGTGCAACTTGGGCCTGCATTCTCTGCCCTGCCCATAGTTTTGTTGTACCTGGCAATGGAAGAGTGGAGATAGAATTATACCTGGGGCCTGGAAAGAGTGAGTGGCTAGTGCTGGCCTGGGTGCCAGGGGGCGACTGGCCCAGCTCTTCTTACAAGGTGCTAAATCATAAGCAGTGGAGGCAGCCCCACTGTACCTGGGGTTTGGCAAGAATTCAGGAGGATTAGTGGATTATGATCAGAACAAGACACAAAGGAATTGGAACTGATGTTGATAAGCGACTTGGAAGGCACTCAGGAGAGAAAACCACCAAGCAGACTGCAAAATCCAAGTGATTGTGGCCAGAGAAAGCCCTATATGAGGCAACCCAAGGAGGGCAAGAATTTCCTTCTGTGCTGTTGTTGCTTTGGGTGCTGAAGGAAATTACTGAGAGGAGTTGGATTTTGACATTTAGTTAAATAAAAACATGTTAAAGATAGAGCAAGAGATTACTCATACATTGCTGGTGGGAATGTAAAATTATGCAGCCACTCTAGAAAGAGTCAGGCAATTTCTCATAAAGTTAAATATGCAACTATCATATGATCCTGCAAACTGCACTCTTGGGCCTTTATCCTAGGGAAATGAAAACTTCAGTTCACACAAAAAACTGTACCAGAATATTTATAGCAGCCTTATGTGTAGTAGCCAAAAACGAGCAACAACACAAATGTCCTTCAACATGTAAACAGTTAAACAAACTGTGGTATATCTATACCTTGGAATATTACTTAGCAAGCAAAGGAATGAATTAAAGACAAGTAACATCCTAAATGAATCTCCAGAGAATTATTCTGAGTGGAAAAAAACTAATATCAAAAGGTTACATATTCTATGATCATACTCCATGATTATACATGTACATACATACACATGTATTATATAGGACTCTTGAAGTAAATTATAGAGACTGAGAGAAGATGGATGGTTACCTGAGGTGAGGCTGGAGGGTAGAAAAGGAAGTGGCTGTGGCTCTAAATGGCTGGCACAAGGGATCCTTGTGATGAAACTGTTCTGTCTCACCATGGAAGTGGTGGTCACATGGGGTCTGCACATGTTATAAAACTGCACAAAATGAAATACACACATACAAATGAGTGCATGTAAAATTAGGTAAGTCTGAATAAGGATGCTGTATTATATCAATGTCAATAGCCTCATTGGGATATTGAATGACACTTACGTTAGGTGATACCATTAGGGGAATTTGTTTCAGGGTATAGAGACTCTGTGCTACTTCTTATGATGGTGTGAATCTGAAAGTTTCTTATAAACCTTTTAAAAATAGATAAGCCCTTCTCCCTGGCATATTGATATTGTAAAAGGGATATTTTTGATCTTAAATGTTCATTTTTTATTGTTATTGTTAGGTGCTATCAAATTTAGGTCCAGCTGATAGCCACCCTATGCACAACAGAATGAAACACTACCCAACACTGTGCCATGCACATGAATTTTTAATGTTTAAGTCCATTGTTGTAGCCACTGTATCAATTCACCTCATTGTGGGTCTTCCCTTATTTCCCTGACCCACCCCTTTCCCAAACATGATGTCCTTCTCCAGGGATTGGCCCCTCTCACTACATGTCCAAAATATATAAAATGCAGTCTAGCTATCCTTGCTTCCAAGGACCACTCTGGTTGCACTTCTTCTAGGATGGATCTGTTGTTTCTTTGGGCACTCAATATTTATCTCCAGCATGATAATTCAAAAGCATCAATTCTACTCCTGTCTCCTATGTTCACTATCCAGCTTTCACAAGTATATGATATGACTGAAAATTGTGTATATTAATTGTATAAAACAATGAGCTTCGTTTTGGTACATTTGCATGTGCATATAACATACTTTGATTATTTCTACCCCCATTATTCCTTCCTTGTCTATCCTTCCTGATGATTACCTTCCTCTTCTCTAATAGTCTCCCTCCATTTCTTCCTCCCTCCCTCCCTTCCTTGTTTCCTTCCTTCTTTCCTTCCCCTTTCTCTCTCTCTCTCTCTCTCTCTCTCTCTCTCTCTTTCTTCCTCTTTCTTTCTTTCTTTCCACATATGAAGGAAAACATGTAATGCAATACCTTTCTTTCTGAGTCTGGGTTATTTTGCTTAACATAATGATCTCCAGTTCCACCCATTTTCTTGCAAATGACATGATTTCATTTTCATTCTGGCTGAATAATGCTCCATTGTGTATATATATCACATTTTCTTTCTCCATTCATCTGTTAATGGACATCTAGGCTGGTTCCATATCTTGGCTATTGTGAATAGTCTCACAATAAACATGGATGTGCAGGTGTCTCTATGGAATGCTGACTTAGATTCCTTCAGTTATATACTCAAAGGTGGAATGGGCAGATCATATGGGAGTTCTATTTTTAGTGTTTTGCGGAACCTCTATATTGACTTCTATAGTGGCTAGACTAAATTACATTTCCACCAATGGTATATAAGGGTTCCTGTAAAAGGGATTTTATAAAGAGTATTCCATAGTGGGTTTCAAAGAGTGAAGTCTTCTTGAGAGAACAGTTGATGGAAATCTTTGGTCCAGGGGAGCCCAGGCTGAAGGGTATTTCCAGCCTCGATCCCACAGGTGCCAACAGAGGGTAATAGGACTCCTCTCTGCCAGTGCTCAGGGACATCAGTAGCTCCTCTTTCCCTAATTATGATTGGAAGAGAGGCCCACGACACAAGGTATATGTGTGGTTTCAACAGTACTTCGAAACATCTTTGTAAAAGTACCTCCAAGTTCAAGGGAAAGGCTGCCTTGTGCTGGAGGCAGCTACTATATGGGGAGTGGGGAGAAACTTCCTGGTACTTGGAGGCTGACAACACCCAGGCTGGCCAGGCAGGCCCCAAACTCCCAGGGCTGGAGGTTTACACCTGAGGGGTCAGAGGGTGAAAGTTTTTGAGTGGGTCCTCTGTAGGAGAGGTCTAACTCTGAACTTCTGACGCTTCCCCATGCGCGTAAGTTACCTGTTGGGCTGCACAGGCTGATCTGTCAGTTCCCAGGGGAGACAACCACTTGTATTTCTGAAAGACTCTCAGGTGGGGCCCGTACTGCTGGTCCAAATGCTAAGTCACCAGTGTGCAAACTAGTCAGACTCTTCAGGGCCAGGAAAGGAGGATGAGGGGAGCAGAGGTGGGAGGGGTAGTAAGGACCTGGGTGAGCAGCTGGGAGGACCTGTCCTCAGGGCTGTTCAGCCAGGACCTTTGGAAATGTCTGCAATGAGGCCCAAGCCAAACATGTGAAGCAGGTGATGGCTCATGGAAGAGTTTTGGTGAGAAAGGACCTGGAAGTCAGACAGGAAAAACCAATTCCTGCTTCTTTAGGGAGGTGAGGCTGCAAGAATAAGGGGGCCTCAAGCCTGGGAAAAGAAGAAAGATTCGTTTGTGAGTTAAGAGCTAAAGCCAAAGCCTAGGATTTGACCTGGGGTTTTATAAAGCAGAAGTGGGGGGCTCTCAAAAGAACTAATTCCTTATCTGTGAACTGATATAGGAGTCACATGTAATGGACCAAAGAGCTTTCACTGGGACATGTCCTTGTGCAGTGGTAGAGGGAGGGTTGCCATGTGTGTGGGAAGGAAACAGAACCAGACTGGGAGGGGTTCGAGTGAGGAGGTGGTGGTGTTGGGGGGCAGGCTGGAGCATGAGGTACCTCTGCAGAGGCAAGAGCCACCTTGCTCAGCCTTACCACTCATAGAAGGCCTTGAACAGGTGCTCTGAGGATGTTCTGTAAGAGCAGGTATGAATGAACGAATTCCTAAATCTTAGAGGTGAAAAATCAGCTGCTGTGGCCCAGAACCTCATCTGGGAGCACTTTCTGTTCACATTGCCTTAGGGAATAATATGGCAATTCTTTTTCTTTTGAGGATCTTTTCGTTTCCATTGCCACATTGAGGTTTTTCTTTACTCAGGAGCACCCACTGAGAGTAGCCTCGTTAGGAGCTACTGTTGTGCTCTGCACCCGTTCCCCAGGTTTCTACTGCAACCCTGTGCCACCACTCACCTCTCCTGCTTTCCTAGACTCAAGACAGACAAAAATACCTAGGCAGTGTGGTAACGAATTTCAACTCAGATATGCATGGCAGGTAGTGGCTTGATGTTTAACCCTATGATGGCGTGCTCACAGGTGCCTTCCATGTCTTCACGCAAAGAGATATGTCATGGTGGAGCTTTGGGAGGCCAGCATGGGGAGAGGGATGTAGAGTTGTATTTTGTTGAGAAGACTTTTCCAGAGTTCTTCCAATAATATTCCCTCTGTCAAAATTAGTGCTTCTTCTCACCAGGACACAGGCTTTCCAGGAGTTGGGAGGCCAGAACAGAGCCAAACCCAGTGTCCCCTCAGCGGGAATGGAAGAGGGGGGTGGAGAGAAGCTCACCACTTGCCTTGCCCCTCACCTGCCATCAGCCCATAGGGGCTTATGCTGGCTGTCTTCACAAGGACCTTCAGGGGCTATCTGTTGGCAGTGTTTCTGCTACAAATAGAGTGCAAGGCTAGATCCATACAAGGAAAGGGGAGGGGTCACCATCCAGTTCCCTGATTTACCCTTTCAAAGATCACTTTTTCCAGAAATCATTCTTTACTTAGAACAGTTATCATGGATTCATTGTCCCATTCAGCCTCCATCATCTGGGGACCAACTGAGGTGACTTTGCTTTTGAAAGGGAGACTGACTCCCCACAATTTCCTTTGCAAAGCAACTGCACTCACATAGGTCAGATCTGAAACTACGGTCAAAAAGCAGGCAGGGGTCAGCGTGTACAGTGGGTCCCAGGTCTCAAAATTCCAAGAACTTTGCCTTAGTTTTACCCTTGGGAGGAAGAGTTCTCATGTTTCATATTGACTCAAGATGGATTTGATATGGTTGCTTGGCCCCAAAGCCCGTCCGCCCAACTGCAGAAGATACACAGATACACAGCCATCCATCAGATCTGACAGGGCTGCCTCCTACAGCAGCTGTGTTGTTTATGAAATGAGTCACTTTCGTAGCAAATCCAGAAGCAAACTTGAGCCGGGTTTGACAGATGGGTCCCGCTTCATTCTTCTCATTCTCCCCCTTCGCATGCTTTCCTGGCTCCTGGACAGCAGCCTAACTTTGCTAAGGTAGATGAGAAGCACAAATGAAGGTTCTGTCCCTTGGACAAAATCATTGCTGTGGCTCCTAGATTTATGGTAGTTCATCAAGCACATGTCTTCTCTTTTCTCAGCAGTGGAAAAGGGAGAGGAAAAAAATGAGTGAGTGAGAGTAGACATTGCCACATACACCCTCAGAGGAAAGTTCTGTTCTTCCATTCAATGGCCATATTACAAAGGTGCCTAATTTTTTTTTACAGCATTGTTTTCTCAATAGAGGCCAAGCTTTTCCCTTTTATAGATCATCACAAATCCTCAACAAAATGGAAGCCACTGAAAATAAGACTTTGTTCATTGTGACTCTAAGGAAGAATGGAAGACAAAGATTAATATTGGAAAATTGTCACTATTTGGGGCAAGAAAGTCACTCAACCAGGTTCAGCCTTATTAAGTAGACAGAATAGGCCTCGAGAGAGAATTTGAGTGACACCCGAGGATTTTATCCTTAGCTTCTTTTTGATGATAAAAGTGATTTTGGAGTGAGGTCACACTGGACCATCTTTATACCACAGGACCAATGGGCTGGTGATGTTATCAGAAGGAAAAAACTCAGAAAACTTAACATGCATGATTTCATTGCTGTGAAAGAATATCTAAGAAGACAAGCTAGGGGAGGAAGGATTTATTCTGGCTCATAATTGCAGTGATTTCAGCCTACGGTCAGCTGGCTCCTTTGTTCTGGGCTGTGGTGGGGCAGAACGTCATGGTGGAAGGGTGTGGAAGAGCAAAGTTGCTCAGTTCATGGTGGCCATTCAGGGAGGGGCCATGATAAGATATTAACCCTTCAGAGCCATCCTCAGTGACATGCTTCCTCCAACCAAGCCCCACCTCCTAATGGCTCATTCAGTATGAACTCTTCAGTGGATTAACCTATGGATGAAAGTATTGCCCTCATGATCCAGTCACTGCTCAGTTGTGCCATCAGCTGGACCAAGCCTTCAATACACGAGCCTTTTGTGATGATACTTTGTATTCAAACCATAACACAGGACATAGATATTTACAGGATAAGGGGTGACCAAGGGAGGAGAGAGGCCATAGGGATATTATTCAAGAGAACATTTCCTCAACTGAATCTAATATTTGCCAGCCTGCAGGGGTACCACTGTGGCATCTAATTACATTATATCTTGGAAGTTAAGCAGGATTGTGGGAGAAGGACCTGGTAGCCCACTCCCAAAAATCAATCAGTCATTGAAAACCCTATGAATAACAGAGAAACACTGACAATAGTGTTTCACCTGTTGTACATAGGGTCACTATGAGTTGGATACCAACTTGCTGGTGCCTAACAATAACCTAACAAGTAGGATTGGGCCTGGTTAGTACTTGGATAGGAGACCACCTGGGAACACCACCTGTAGGCTTGGGAGAAGAACCTGGCAACCCACTCCCAAAAAACAATCAGCCATTCAAAACCCTATGAATATCAGAGAAGCATGACAATACTGTTTCATCTGTTGTATGTAGGGTCACTATGAATTGGACACCAACTTGACGACACCTAACAATAACAACAACAACAACATTTCTCAATCACTGTGCTAGGCTCCAGGGCTACAAAAATGAATGAACCATAATCCTTGACTTCAGTAGAAGTCAGTTTGATGGGAGACACAGATATACACTCAGACAAGCACACAAAATATGATAAGCACTGTGATAGAAGTGTTATTTGTTGCTATCAAATGTGTCTTATCCAGAATATTACACAACTGCCCCTGAGAAATAACACCTGTCACTCAAGGAAACTGGGCAGTTCTTCCAACAAGTCAGATGCGAACAATTCCTGGTACAAGAGGCAGGGGACAGAAGATGCCAGCAGGCAATCAGTGAGGCTTCAGAGAGAAAACATGTAAGAAAAGTAAAAGGTAAAAGCAAAAGACTTATTACTTGGCTGCATAAAGATTTTAAATTTTGACAAGGAAAAATTCATAAGTAAAACTGAAACTTGGAAACTTAGAGAAAAAAAGGGTCTACATTAAGAACTGCCTTGCTTCACATATAAAGAACACTTACAAAAGAAGAACTACAACTGCTTTAAAAATATATAGAAAGGTGCTCAACTTCACTTGCCAGTAAACAAATGCACCTTGAAACAGAAGGCAGCAGGAGAGAGGCTGCTTTAGAGATCAGTCTGTATTTAGCCTTGCTGAGGGGAAGAGAGACTCAAGAAAGAAACACTGAGTCAGCAGGCAGAGGCATAGTTCAGCTCTAAGTAACCTTAATTGATTACACCCTAGGTTTGGGGCTGACATTCCAATTTCACAGTTATTCTGGGAATAACTGTGTCAGTTTATAGGAAGGAATGGAACCTGCCATAATTCCCTTGGAAAACTAGGTTCCTTTGTCATGGTCACAGGGATGATGGGTAGGGAAAGGGCTATAATTCTTTGGCTCATATGCTCAGAGGGTTCTCTAAACTATGTGTTTTCTAGCACACATTTTCTTCTGATAGAATGCTCTTGTTGAAGGTCTTAAAAATCCTAAATCTCCAATTTGGAGAAAATCATATCACTAGAATATGCGGCCCAGCCTGGCTTCCCAAACCTCCTGAGAAGTGATCATATCCATATCATGGTGCTGGTGGTGGTTTTAGCCTTTTACATGGTTAGCAAGAGTCTCAGTGACTTCTGCCATCCCTCTTAATGGGTTGTGTTTTGTCCCTCAAAATTTGTATGGGGAAGTCTTAACTCCCAGTATCATAAGATGTGGCCCCATTTGGAGACAGGATCTATAAAGTCAATCAAGTTCAGATGAAGTCATTGGGATGGGCACTAACCCAATATGACTAGTGTTCTTATAAAAAGGAGAAATTTGAAGACCAACAGGCTTATAGGAAGAATGTCATATGGACATGGGGACAGACATCTACAAGTCAAGGAGAGAGCCCTTGGACAGATCCCTCCCTCACAATCCTCAGAGGGAATCCACCTGGTTGCCACCTTGATTTTGGCCTTCTACCTTTATAAGGCCATCAGTTTCTATTTGGTTTAAGTCACCAGATCAGTGGCTGTTGAAAGCCACCTAGTTTGTGGCAGCTGTAGTAAACTACTCTGGTCTTCATATTTAGCAATTGCCTTCCATATCCCTCTGTCTAGAGTACAATAATTATTTTATTCTAAATGAAAACATACATGTCCTATGGAACTATTTTTAGATGTGAAAATTGATGGAGAGATGATGAGGAAGGAAAAGGAATATTTGGGTGTTAAACAAGGATTTGTGCTTTACAAGCGTCCCTCTTTGTCAGCCCCTACACGTCTGTCAGCTTGTCATGCTGTGGGGACTGCGTGTTGCTATGATGTTGAAAGCTATGCCATCAGTATTTCAGATACCAGTAGGGCAACTCATTGTGGACAGATTTCAGCTGAGCTTCCAGACTAAGACAGACTAGGGAGAAGGACCTGGTAGCCCACACCTGAAACAATTAGCCATTGAAAACTCTAAGAAGTAGCAGAGAAACACTGCCAGATATAGGGTGGGAAAATAAGCCCCCAGGCTGGAAAGGATTCAACAGACAACTGGGGAAGAGTTGCCTCCTTAAAGTAATTGTTGTTTTTGTTAGGTGCTGTCAAGTCGGTATCCGACTCATAGCGACCCTCATAGGGTTTTCAATGTCTGACTGTTTCGGGATTGCCTTGGGAGTGGATTGCCTTGGGAGTGGATTGCCAGGTCCTGCTCCCATTTTTGCAGTCCTGGGAATTGAACTCAGGACCTTAGAGACTGTAGTGCAGCGCTCTACCAACTGAGCTAAATCCCAGCCCATCCCTTAAAGTAGAGTCAACTTTAATGATGGGAATGGAGTACAGCCCCTGGGACCTCCTTTTGCTGATGTGGCATGACTCAAAATGAGAAGAATCATAGTGGTTGCAACAATGGCCCAAACATAAAAATATCATGTGTGCGGTATAGTACTGGGGAGAGTTTAATGGCACCCAGCAACTCTTTGTTAGGCATCATGATGTGAGCTAGAGATAAAATGGCGAACAAGACACTGTGATTCCTGCTTTCATGGAGCCCATATCTGGCAGGAAAAACCAACACAAACTATTATCAGAGGGGGTGACAGGTGAATTCTATGGCAAGGGTATGCATAAACCCTCCACTGGAAGCAGAGGAGGGAGCCCTGAACCTGTTCTTGGGATCCAGAACATTTCTCTGATTGGAAGTGACATCTGAATTGAAACTTGAATAATCAATTGGAGCTAGCTAATAAGATATACAAGATCAATAAAAGACAACGTGGGCAGTTTCAAAGCAGAGGCAAGAAGCCAGGCCATGTGCTTCACAGGTAAAGAGGGAAGAAAACTTATCTTTCATTTGGGAGCTAAGGAAATGGCTCAGAGTCATATGGGAACCAGGCAAAGAAGATAGAGCTGTTCAAATAGGAAAAAATATCTCAGCTGAAGTCCCTGTTTGAGTAGTGTGTAGGTGTGGGGCTGACCTTGATGTTGCAGGTCACTTCAGGAGCTAAATGTAGGAGAATGACTTGGCTGCCTTTAGCGGCCCCTCTAGCAGGCTACCCGATCCTACTGACCCATCTGCCCAGCATTCTCACCCCACGCGTTCACCGTCTGACATGGGAGCTTCTAAAAATGTTTTTACAGAGCCAGACTTTGTGAGGGGGGCAGCTAACAAAGGAAACCCCACAGAGCTGATGGAAGAATTGTTGGGGCTTGTCCCCTGATGGGAAAGGCCACTCCTTCTTCTTCCAATCCCTTCCAAGAACCTGAAAACTGAAAGGGCCTTTTATGTTTCTGATAAATGGTTTGGCAGATCTTTCGAGTTTTGGAATCATATCCTACCTGACTCGCCTTCCACTAATCCCCCTTCCCGCCTCATTGAAACATGTTGTGTCTCCTGGCAACATGGCCTGCGGAATGAACGGTGTCTTGGAGAGGTTAATGTTCTAGAGGTCGTTTCGGGGTCCTTGTCCTGGCTTTGCCCTTAACTAATCTTATGACTGAAAATCTGATCTCGCATCCCTGAGCCTCAGTTTCCTGAGAGAGCAAACCAAGGGCTAAGTTCCCTCCAGCTCAATGTCAGGATTCTGTTTCTCTTTCTATGGCCAAGGCACTTTAATTCACCCCAACTCAAACTAACGATGGCCCCATCATTGTCAGAGGTCAGAAGAAGTGGCCTTTGGCCATCTGGGACAGTCATATGGCTTCTATGTTGTCATTAGTATGTATAGTGAAGGCAGGGTAAACAGGAGCCCGCAGAAACTAAATATCTCCCTCTGCTAACTTCCATGGTCAAAAATGTCACCCTCCCCCTCTACCTGGCTGCCACTCCCTTCCACCCAAAAATTCATCCAAAAACTTTTGCCTAGAGGGGAATTCAAGACTTCTTTCTTTAATGGTCAGAATTGTGCTGGGTCAAGCCTTTTAACTGTGTATTTAATTAGTCATCTGTATGCATGTAACTTAAAGGCGTTCAGCTGTGCCTTTTTATAGGATTAATAAAGCAGGTTGTAAATCACCTCTGCAGCCTATAAAAGTATTTATAGCAGCTTTTCTCTCCCTTTGCCATTACAGAAGCTTTGTTTGAACTAGCTGAAGTTTGCACGGGGATAGTTCTACCCAGTTCTAGGAGGAAAGCGTTAAAAGTCCCTTCCTGGCAAACCACAACTTCATCATTAGGCAACGCAGAATGTGCTGAAATGTTAAGCTCCAGCAAGGACGTTCCAGGGTGTTATTGCCAACAGCAAGCCTTCTGTGTTAATGAAAATCAAAACACAAAAAAGCTAGTCAACTGCAAGCACAGAAACTTAAGCTGAACTTGAGAAATAGGACCAGAGCCGGAATTCCATGGCTTCTTGACTTCTATAAACCTTAACAGGATTTATCAAGCCTTTCTCCCAGCTCATACATTTGCAATAGCCAAACACCTTTTGCGAGCCTCCTCAGCCAATTCCATAGTGTCACTGAGTCTGCAAAGGAACAAGCCACCTTTTGTCCCATAGACATTTAGAGCTTTTGTGGGTAAAATGAACAGTTACCAGAACCTGCCTCTTGTGTCAGCACCAGGTTCACTTCTCACATCCTTTTTCCTGCCTGCCAAAGAAAAGAGTGCAGTTCATAAAAGAGAATTAGACCTGTGTCATCGCCCCAATATCGTTCCTCCACAAGTTCTACCTGACTTGAATTCTTTTTGCAACTGAATGTAATATAGAATGATGTTGATTAGGATTCTATTGCAGGAGTTGGCCACAGACATACCTTACTGGTCATTTCAGGACTTGTGGTGGATGGAAGCAGTCATAGGTATTGGATTTGCAGACACATGTTCTAAAACCTCACAATTCACCTTTCTTCTTTACCAGAATCTTGACTCTCTAATGATCAGCAGCCTGCAGCCATAGCCCTGTAGTATCCGATCCCGTCAGATCTCGGAAGCTAAGCAGGGTCGGGCCTGGTTAGTACCTGGATGGGAGACCGCCTGGGAACACCAGAAGCTGCAGGCTTGGGAGAAGGACCTGGCAACCCCCTCCCAAAAATCAATCTGCCATTGAAAACCCTATGAACAGCAAAGAAGCACTGACAATAGTGTTTCCCCTGTTGTACAGAGGGTCGCTATGAGTCGGATACGGACTTGACAGCACCTAACAACAACAACAACAATGATCAGCAATCTCTCTTCTGGAAGAACAAAAGAAAGAGGAAGTGTTAAAGAGATCACACCACTCTGGGAAGAATAATCTGCATTGACACTGAAGGCCAAGACAGGTTACATTCTGCTCAGGATTGGGGTGTTCCACAAGGAGGCAGTCGTTTGTGTATTTTCCTGGCTAATTAGAGTCCAGCACTTGGTCACTTTGGTGTCTTTCAGCATTAACCAACCTCAGGAGCACATGGGCTTTGTCTTGGAGTCCTCTGGTATAACTTGCGTGTATTGTATTTATTTAGGAATGGAGTGTGAGGGAGCAGTTGACTACCTAATGCCCAGGACTTAACAGGGGACTCTTCTCCCTGAAAACTGACCCTCTGGGTTGGGTGTTATGGGAATTTGGTTCACCAACTTTGTGGGACTTTTTTCAATCTTAGAGATTGGTTTGAGGGTCTTCAAATCTCAAATGTTTTGCCTTGTCTTCTAAATGTTTTGCTTTTCTTTCTTTTCTTTCTTCCTTCCCTCCTTCCTTCCCTCCTTTTTTCCCTCCTTCCCTCCCTCCTTCCCCATCTCTCTTTCCTTCCTTCCTTCCTCCCTCCCTCCCTCATTCCTTCCTTCCTTCCTTCCTGCCTTTCTTTCTTTGATATTGGGGGTTGAACCTAGGGCCTTGTGCTTGCATGCTTTGCAAGTGCTGTGCCATTGAGCTGAACTCCAGCCCTTTTTTTTTTTTTTTTTTCACTTTTTCAGACAAGGTCTCACTAAACTACACAGAGTGTCTCTGGTCTCAAACTTGTGATCCTCCTGTCTCCGCCTCCTGAGGTGCTGGGATTACAAGAGTACACCACTGTGCGTGTGTGCATGCTTGCTTGCTTGCTTGTTTGTTTTCTTTCTTTCTTTCTTTCTTTCTTTCTTTCTTTCTTTCTTTCCTTCTTTCTTTCTTTCTTTCTTTCTTCTCATTTAGAAAACATCTTTTGGGAAGAAACCATGGATAACTTCCTCCACATCTGCTTCAGGACTAGTTCTTTTTGAGATGGGATAAATTTTTATTCAGATGGGATAATTCTTACAAAGAAAGCATGTAAAAGAAATCTAGCTTCCCCTTTAGGTATATTTAGTTTGGTTTGGACTTGTTTTCAGTTAATAGTCCATCTCATGCTTCAAGAAAAGATAGTCTCTATTGTTTTCTTTAGTGGCAGAACCATTCTCTTGTTTTTCTCTTCAGTTTAATAAAGGATAGAAAACATTTTGAAGCTGAAATTGAGAGTGTAGCTTTATAATCTTCTATCATTGAGTTTCCTTTAGTAACTACTGACTTTTAACAAATTTAATGAGGTATAATTTACAGCTAATGAAATTCACCCATTTTAACAATTCAATGATTTCTTTATTGTAGGATTACTGAGTTGGGCAACATTATAATAACCCAATTTAAAAACATTTCATCATCCGAAAAGATCCACCCCCATATCCATTTTTAGTTAATCACTGTTCCAGCCCCAGGCAACCACTATCTCATTTTCTGTTTCTATAGATTTGCCTTTTTTTGATATTTCATAAGTGGAGGTATTCAATATGTAGCCTTTTTGTGTCTTGCTTTTTCACTTAAAATAATGTTTTTGAAGTTCATTAATATTGTAGTATATCTCAATAGGGCTGGGATTTAGCTCAGTTGGTAGAGCACTGATCTGCAGTCTCTGAGGTCTCAAGTTTGATTCCCAGCACTGCAAAAATGGGAGAAGGATGTTGCAATCCACTCCCAAGGTAATACCGAAACAATCAGCTATTGCAAACCCTATAAGGGTCACTATGAGTCAGACACGACTTGAGGGCACCTAACAACAACAACATATCTCAATAATCCATTCCATATCTCAATAATCCATTCCTTTGCATTGTTTAGAGTATATATATATATATATATACACACATACATACATATATATACATACATATATATAATGTCTCTATATATGTATATAAAACATAGATACCATGTTTTATTTATTTATTTTTTGCAGTACTGGGGGTTGAACCCCGGGCCTCATACTGCTATGCTTTGCAAGTGTTGGACCACTAAGCTGCACCCTCAGCCCCCTTTTTTTTTTTTTTTTTTACTTTTTTTTTTTTTTGGAGACAGAGTCTCACTAAATTAGGCAGACTACCTCTGGTCTCAAACTTGTGATTCTCATGCCTCAGCCTCCTGAGTCACTGGGATTACAGGCATGTGCCACCATGCCCAGCTCAAGTATGCCCACTTTTAGGCCAATGTATAATGCTACTATGAACATTTATGTGCAAATCTTTGGAAGTATGTTGTCATTTCTCTTGGTTGGATATTGAGGACTGAAATTGCCAGGTCATATAGAAAATTTATATTTAATGTTTAAGAAACTGTCAAGTTTTTACCCAAAGCTTCTACATTACTTTACACTTTCATCAGTAATGTGTGAAGATTCCTATTTCTCCTGTTCATCCTAAACAGCACTTGCTATTGCCTATTTTTTTTTTACTGATAGCCATTTTAGTGAGTATGGTATAACATCTCCTTATAGTTTTGATTTACATTTCCCTAATAACGAATGGCCTGCAGCCATACCACTGTGGCGTCCTATCCTGTCACATCTTAGAAGCTAAGCAGGGTTGGACCTGGTTAGTACTTGGATGGGAGACCTCCTAAGAACACCAGGTGCTGTAGGCTTGGATGAAGGACCCGGCAACCCACTCCCCCCAAAAAATCTACCATTGAAAACCCTATGAATAACAGAGAAGCAGTAACAAAACTGTTGTATGTAGAGTTGCTATGAGTTGAAAACTGACTCCAGAGCATCTACGAACAACAACAATGACTAATGATGTAGACCATATTTTTGTGTATTTATTAGCCACTTATATTCTTGGGTAAAATGTTCCTTTGCATCTTGGATCCATATTTAAATCAAGTTGTCTTAATATTGAATTGTGAGAGTTTTTTGTATATTCCCGGTACAAGCCAGTTATCAGATAAAATAACTTAAAAATATTTTCTTCCAGTTTGTGACTTGTTTTTTCATTTGCTTAATGATATTTTTGGCATGCTAAAGTTTTAAATTTTTTTTAAAAGTCCATTTTGTCAGATTTTTTTTTTCTTTTTATGGGATCATACTTTTGGTTAGGAAGTGTTTGCCTAACCCAAGGTCATGAAGATTTTCTCTTGTTTTCATCTAAAAGCTTTATAGTTTAGCCTTTACATTTAAATCTCTCAACCATCTTAAGTAGTTTTTTTTGTCTAGTGTGAGGTCTGAGTTTATTGTTTTGCATGTGGATATATGATTTTCTCAGCATTGTTTGATGAAAAGTTTCTTTCCACTGTAAAATTTTTCCTGGATGCCATTGTCAAAAACCAACTGACAAAATATAAGG
>VMDO01002656.1:77134-115201 GCA_007922755.1 Pedetes capensis
TTTTTTTTTTTTTTTTTTTTTTTTTTTTTTTTTTTTTTTTTTTTTTTTTTTTTTTTTTTTTTTTTTTTTTTTTTTTTTTTTTTTTTTTTTTTTTTTTTTTTTTTTTTTTTTTTTTTTTTTTTTTTTTTTTTTTTTTTTTTTTTTTTTTTTTTTTTTTTTTTTTTTTTTTTGTGGTACTGGGGGTTGAATCCAGAGCCTCAGGCTTGCATGCTTTGCAAGTGCTGGACCACTGAGCTGTACCCCAAGCCAATTTTTTTACTTTTTGAGACAGGGTCTCACTAAGTTACTCAGACTGCCTCTGGTCTTGAACTTGTGATCCTTCTGCCTCTGCCTCCCAAGTGGCTGGGATTACAGGCGTGTGCCATCACACCCAGCTCTTGTTCTGTTTTTGAGACAATGTCTCACTGTGTAGCCCAGGCTAGACTAAAACTCACTATATAGCCCAGACTGGCCTCAAACTCATACCACTCCTGTCTCAGTCTCCCGTGTGCTAGGATTACAGGCCCAGTGCTGTCAATCTTGGTTCTGTCTTTATCTATATGTTAATGCCAAGATTACTAATGGTTTTAATTGTTCTGAAATTCTGAATATCTAAAGAGAATCTAGTACAAGTGGGCAGAATACATTGAACTGTATTAAAAACAAAACCAAAAACCTCTCCCCACAAACAGAAATGGGAAAAATGAGATAATCTAAGAAGTTGTTTGGATGAAAAGTATACCCAGAATCAAGGCTGCTTCTGAGGCCATAATGGCTTTCATTCAGCGAAGCCCCACTACATCCAATGAAACCCAAAGAAAAGAGAAAACTTGAAACAATGAAGGGATTTCTCAGGGGACAAGAGAGTTGAGACAGGGGACCAGTTAGGGAAAGTCTCTCTTGCATGCCCCAATTCATTAAGGCAAAGAGACATAAAATTAATTTGGTAAGAACCTGTATTTATTTTTAATGGAGAGATCTCTAAAATACTACAGCTTATGGGGAAAAAATCCTTGTCTTCCTAGAAAAAAAGGCAAAACCAAAGCCACATTAAGAAGGAGACTTTGGCCTTTAGCTTTCCTTTCTTCCCTCTCTTTATTCTTTCTCCAGTTTATATCATATCAGGGATCCATCGTTGGTTTAGACTCACACAGACCATGTATGGTCTTTTCAAAATGGACACATCATCAGCAACACATAATTCTTCAAAACAACAATATAGCAAGTCTGGTGTTATGACTTATAATTTCGAGCAACATGCAAGGGACAAGGAAGACATTTAGACCCTACAGAAACCCACTGGTATGCAGTGTTCCTGAGAAGTCCTCTTTGCTAATTCTGTAGCATAAGAACACAAATATTAAATTTGCTTCCTTAACGAGAACACTGTTTTCAAAGCCTCTCATCAACTAACAAGATGCTAAGCTCACTGAAACAGCAGAAGCCACTTGTGCAGGATGAAAGGGCTTTTGCCAGAGTTCCATTGAGAAGGTGTGGCTGTAACACCTCTTATAGATTTTCCTGAGTAGCCTGGGATCCCTGAGGCTTCTTAAAGGGTAGGGGTGAAAGAGTTAATATTGGGACCTTCCTTACCTATAAGTGAAGTGAGTTCCACAACACCATACACCATGATTCCAGTCACTTCCTCAACCTACTGAGTTAAGCAAAAATCGTATGACCTCTAGGATTAGAAACATATTAAGAGTTTATGTCGACCCATTAGGATCTAATAGTGTTCAATAATTTTGGCTTCTCTTTCATTGCCAACTTCTCTCCACTTTCCACTCCCTAAAAGAGGACGGGGGTTCTGATAGAGCAAGGATGTTGGACAGGTAAGATTTACATGGATGCTGATGATCCAAGGCACAGTGGGATGTATGATAGTCAAGGAAAAGCTGTAGATCTAAATGTGTGAAAATGACCCCCCCCCCAATGTTAAACCCATGTGGGTTTTATATTCAGTTTCCTTCCAAATAACCAAACTTATACCAACTGTCAGTTTGAGTATAGACCAGGAATTTTGTGGATTGCAGCTGAGTACCACAAGCCTGAGCCTGGCTCACACACCAACTCCGGTGTCCCGTACCATGCCATCATAGCGAGTGCTAAAGATATGCAGAAACTCCAAACCTAGGGCTGGCCCTGGACAAGGACAGTTCACCTGGGTTGGACCCTCCCTCTTCCTGTGGTACCCTCCTCCCTGCTGCCCCCAGAGCTCTGCAGATGGCCCACCTTTCACTCCTGTCTCCTCCTAGAAGACATGAGAAAACACCTACATCATCACTAGCCCTTCCTCACAAGGCACTTGTCTACCTTTCTGTTTCTAGGGGTCCCTCCATGGAGAGGGCAGCAACCATGCACAGGGACAGCCATGGACTGACTGTTACAGCTTCTAGAAATGATTTCATTTGACAGTATCTAGTTGAAAAGGGACTAGAGGCTAACAGATGCTTTAAAAGATAGCAACAACAATTGCCAGGGGCTGCCCTCTTCTCAGTGTCCCAGACACTTTGTTCTGACCATGCTGGGCATTCAGCTTGGGTTGGCTTGTTTTCCATGGAAACTGTGGCATTCCCATTGTCTTGGGGCTGACTGGGGCTCGGAGAGGCATGCCAGGATGAGAGTACTCCTGAAGGGTAGGCTGCCCTGAGGCTCTAGGGAGGAGGATCGGCATAGAACCACAAGCCCTCATGGGGCTTCTCTGTCCTTCCTTTCCTTGTTGCAGGAACCCTCATTCCAGGAAAAGGATCAAAGGAAGAGCTGCCTGTGTACAAAATGTACAGAGGAGCACTCTTGGGATGTGGGGCCTGCTGGGGTGGGTAGGCAGGGACGGGATAGGAGGAAGGAGGCCTACTGGAAGTGGCTTTGGCCTGTGAACCAAACTTATTACCAGAAATTTTCAAAAAAATATTTCAGTGACTGTCATAATGGCTCAAATCATCTTGCTGAACAGTGAGTTTTCCCCCGTGGTTATAAAAACATCCATGTATACTACAGAAAACACAAAATTTCCAAGGGAAAAATAAATATTACCTAAACAGGTCTCCTGGCTGTTAACTATGCTAGCATTTTGGTGTAAATTCTTTTGGTCTTTTTTTCTTGTACACACACACACACACACACACACACACACACACACACACACATTTAACTGGGCTGGGGTTTAGCTCAGTTGGTAGAGTGCTGCTCTCAGCTCTCTAAGGCTCGCAGTTCCATCCCCAGTACTGCAAAAATAGGAGAAGGACCTGGCAACCCACTCCCAAAACAACCTTGAAACAACCAGCCATTGAAAACCCTATGAATAGCAGAGAAGCACTGACATAGTGGCAGGCATAGCACAGTGTTGGGGAGTGTTTTGTCCTGTTGTACATAGAATTGCTATCAGTAGAACTTGAGTAGACAGCACCTAACAATTTATATGCTGAGCAAATAATCTGACAAGCTGGACTTTATGAGTAAGAACACTCATTAGGATTGGAGGAAGACTCATAAACAACCTGTGTTATGCAGATGACACAACTCTGCTGAAAGTGAAGAGGATTTAAAACATTTACTGATGAAGATCAAAGATCATAGCCTTCAGTATGGATTGCGACTAAACATCAACAAAACAAAAATCCTTACAACGGGGTCAGTATACAACTTTACAATAAATGGAGAAAAGATTGAGGTTGTCCATGATTTTGCTTTACTTGGCTCTATAATCAACATCCATGGAAGCAGCAGTCAAGAAATCAAAAGATGCATTGCTTTGGGAAAAGCTGTGGCAAAAGATCTCTTTAGAGTATTGAAAAGTAAAGATGTCTCATTGAAGACGAAGGTGCACCTGACTCATGCCATGGTATTTTCAGTTGCATCATATTGTTGTGAAAGCTGGACATTGAACAAAGGAGACAAGAGATGAATTGATGCTTTTGAATTATGGTGCCGGACATGTCTACTGAATATACCATGGACTGCCAAAAGAACCAACAAAAGAAGTGCTCCTTGGAAGCAGGGTGGCTAGACTATATCTAACATACTTTGGACATGTAGTCAGGAGAGATCAATCCCTGGAGAAGGACATCATGTTTGAGAGACGGGCAGGTCAACTAAAAAAAGGAAAACCCTCTACCAGATGGATTGACACAGTGTCTGCAACAACGGGCTTAAACATAAATAAGATCATGTGCTTGGCACAGAATGGGGAGTGTTTCCATCTGCTGTACCTAGGGTCACTGTAAGTCAGACTTGACTCAATGGAACCTAACAACAACAACACAACAACAACAACAACAACAACAACAACATATTTAACTAAAAAAGAATCATTCTATAGCCTACCTTTTCCATTCAGTGTTATATATTGTTTTGCAAAATGATTTTAATAGCTGAATATTTCATCTTTTCTCATGTCCCATGCTTTGCTCATTCAAACCCTTATTGTTGGGCATTTAGTTTGTAGTTAATTTTTCCTAATTATATATTTTATACAACACTTTTCTCATCTTCATAATTATATCTTTAGAATACATTGCTATAGTAGGATATGCACATTGCATTTTTTATACATTTTCATATTTCCCTTCTATAAAATTGTTCTAAATTATATTTCTAACATAAGTATATGAAATGTATCATTCTATTTGCTAACACTGGGTAGGCTATCTCTTTGTTAATCTTTGTCAAGATGATAATCACAAATTTCTACCTCATTATTTTAATTTTAATAATTTTGCTTATTAGTGTAAATTGATGTTTTTTACTGATTAATTAAAAAATATATATCATCGATAAATGGACTCTACCACTGGGTGTGGTGGCACATGCCTGTAATTCCAGTGACTCGGGAGGCAGAGGCAGGAGGATTGCAAGTTGTAGACCAGAGGCAGTCTGCATAATTTAGGGAGACCCTGTCTCAAAAAAAAAAAAAAAAAAAAAAAAAAAAAAAAAAAAAAAAAAAAAAAAAAAAAAAAAAAAAAAAAAAAAAACAACAACAAAAAAAAACGTTAAACAATGGGCTGAGAGTACAGCTCTCAGCTGCACTCTCAGCCCAGTGGTCTAGCACTTGCAAAGTATGCAAGCGCAAAGCCCTGGGTTCAACACACAGTACTACAAAAAACAAACAAAAAATAAAAATAAAAAATAAAATAAATGGATTCTTCCTATTTCTAATTTTTCCATATAAGCTATTAAATAGATCTCTCTGTTTTATATTCTACAAATATAATATTTTTATGACTCGTCATTTCCTTTTAATTTGTTTATAATTTTTAAAATATATCTTGGGGCTGTAGCTGTAACTCAGTTGGTGGAGCACTTGACAAGCATGTGTGAGTCCCTGAGTTCAATTCCCAGCACTACATAAAAGAAAAAAGAAAAAGAAAAGATGATAAAATATCATATAATCAAATATATTAATCCTTTATTTTGGAGTGTCTATATTTAATGCAGCCTAAAGCTGTACCACTGTGGAGTCTGATCCCATCAGATCTCGGAAGCTAAGTAGGGTCAGGCCTAGTTAGTACTTGGATGGGAGACCACCTGGGAACACCAGGTGCTGTAGGCTTGAGAGAAGGACCTGGCAACTTACTCCCCGAAAACAATCGGCCATTGAAAACCCTATGAATAGCAGAGAAGCACTAACAATAGTGTTTTACCTGTTGTACATAGGGTCACATGAGTTGGACACCAACTGACTCCACGGCCCCTAACAACAAAAACAACAGCATATTTAATGCTACTAAGATTGTTTCTGCCATAGGATATAATATTCATCATTTCCAACTCTTAGAAATAATATTTTGATTATATATATTTTCCATATTCTTCCAATTTCAGTTTGGTTTTGCTTCTCTTTTATAAATCTTTTTTCATCTTTATTTTGGTATTTTGGTGAATTTTTAGTACATCATCCTTTATTTAAAATGTTGTTTTTTTTATGGTGGTATTTGGTAGTTGAGTCCAGGGCCTTGCATATACTTTGTAGATGGTCTACCACTGAGATACAATCCCAGGCCATTTGTGTTTTTTATTTTTACACAGGGTCTCACTAAGTTATACAGGTTGCCTCTGGCCTCTGAAATTGGAAGAATACAGAAAATATATATAAATAAATGAGGGCAGGATAAATTTGTGATCATTAAAGTAATATGGTATTGTTTCAGAAGTATAGATCAATAAATAAATCAAAATAGATCAATGAATAATAAAGTATTCAGAAATAGTGTTAATGTATGAGTATTTCATATATCAACAAGGTAGCATTTTGAGTCAATGAAAGATGACTATCATTCAATAAATGGTACTGGGAAAATAGGTTAACCTCTGGGGGTGGGGAAAGGAAGTCAGTTTTCCTTCTTTATTCCACATACTACCAAAGTACCAATGCATTAAAGAGTTACTTTGTACTGGGAACGGTAGCCTCTGTATTTACTGGGATTAGCAGTGTGTGCCACCATGCCCAGCTTTAAAATGTGTTTTAATGTTATAAATATGCCTCTGATTACATCATTACTTCCATACTACAGATTTATTTTATTTTGTGGTACTTAAGGTTCAAATCCAGGGTCTTGCACATACTTTGTAAGTGCTCTACCACTGAGTTGCACCCTAAACTCATCTTTTTTATTTTTAATCTTGCAATAGGGTCTTTCTAAATTACATAGGCTGCCTCTGGACTTGAACCTGAAAATCTTCCTGCCTCCACCTCTCAAGTCACTGTGATTACAGGAATGAGCCACTGTGCCCAGCCCCATCATACAAATTAAAAATCTTCTCATTTTTATAATTTCTTAAGTATTTTTTAATCATGATTTTAACTTTTTCTTTGTTCTATGAGTTATTATTATTATTACTATTATTGGTGGTGGTTTTTTGAGACAGGGTCTTGCTGTGTAGCTCAGGCTGATCTGGAGCTTGCTATGTAGCTCAGGCTGGCCTGGCACTTGCTATGTAGCCTAGGCTGGTCTCAAGCTTGTGATCCTACTGCCTCAGCATCTTGACTACTAGAATTATAGGTATATGACAATATGCTCAGATCTGAGAGTTATTTTTTAAAAGCATCTTTGAATCATCAAATGATGATTTAAGTTTAAATACTTTTATTATTAGAACAACTTATAAACTATCTTGTTTGGGGAGCATATTGCTGTTTTCTCTGTTACTGAAAGCATGCCATCTATCTGTTAATGGGATCCAGCAGTCCATAAACTGAGGTGCCAAAACATGTATACAAAATTTAGACAATGTTATCTATGTATTAGTTTTCGAAGTTGAATTGAATTAAGGTGGCAATATGTAGTATGGCTTTATGGATTATGTTTCTACTATCACATCAAAACAAGCATATAGTATATTTTTACAACAGCAAAATGAAAAGTTTTGTCCCAAGATGTGTATACATTTCTTGGCACTCTCTGTATATAAAATGAGCCATGCCAGTTATATTTATCAAATTATCTTTCTCCTTATTTGCTTTGTTTTCCCATGGTCTGTCAAAAACAGAATTACTAAAGTTTTTCCATATTATTATTCTTTTGTAAATTCTTCCATCTGCTCTAGGCTTTTGCTTTATGTATTTTGATGTTATTCAGTTAATGAGATGTTCCTGTAGCTAATTTGAGACAAATTGATGTACCACATGGTAGGATGCAATGAGGGGCATCAAAGCTATGCTATTTCTGCCAAAATACATAATCTGATCTAATCATAAGGAAATACCAAATGAACTCAAATTGAAGAACAGGCTATGAAACAATTGGCCTCCAATCTTAAGACCAAAAGTTTTAAAGTCATGAAGGCCAAGAAGAGACTGAAGAATTGTACCAGATTGATTCAGATTAAAAGACATGTCAACTAAATCTACCACGTGATCCTGTATTTGATCCTTTTGCCATAAAAAAATACTACAAAGACAAGTGGCAAAACCTCAGTGGGGATCTGTGGCTTAGATCGTCGGAATTCATCAATGTGATGTTTGTGGAATTTTGATGTTTATATTGTGGTTATATAGGGAAATGCTCCCTTTTTTGGTAGGGATTAACAATGAAGTTGTTGGGGGTCATGGCACATCTCATCAGCAATTTGCTTTCAAAAGATTCAGGGGGATGAAAAAGGGTCATTGTACTTGTGAAGATTTTCTTATAAGTTTGAAATTATACAAAAAGAAGAATATTTAGTTAACACAAATATATTCTGAGTCATCTGTACCTCCTCCTTATAACCAAATCCTTCCATGTAGTTTCTCTTTATGGTCATGGGGTCTTGCTTTGCCAGTTAGCATCATTACAAAGTGATGGTCTTTAACTCTGAATTTGCTGAGCCTATGTGCGTGCTGCAGGCCCAGAGAGGCCCCATGAGCCACCTGAGCAGAAGTTCAGAATCTAGGAGAGGTAGAAAAGGGACAGCGGACAGCCTTATGAGCCCCCCTGGAGAAGTTCAGAGTGCGGATCATAAGAAGTTCAGATAACTGAGGATCATAAGACTATATTTGGAGGCAGGAGTCTGGTTCCACAGTGGGATAAAGAGAATTCTGCTCAAAGCCCTGACTCCTTTGGTTCAGTTGTTTTGGGGAGGAGACTAACTGTGTAATGAATGATGCCTGTTGGTGATCTACAGGCCTTCTGGTCTCTGGCAGTCATTTACGGGGGGAATAATGAGGCTAGTCATTGCCAGGAGACATGGATTTTTATTTTGTACCTTTTTCAGTGACATCATATGGTTGTGAAAGCTGGACATTGAATAAGAGAGACAGAAAAAGAATTGATGCTTTTGAATTGTGGT
Organism: Pedetes capensis; assembly: GCA_007922755.1. Taxonomy (NCBI): domain Eukaryota; kingdom Metazoa; phylum Chordata; class Mammalia; order Rodentia; family Pedetidae; genus Pedetes; species Pedetes capensis. The sequence continues at coordinate 85,877 of VMDO01002656.1, forward strand.
GCTGGAGACGTCTATTGAATATACCATGGACTGCCAAAAGAACCAACAGATCTATCCTAGAAGAAGTACAACCAGAGTGCTCCTTGGAAGCAAGAATGGCCAAACTGCATCTTATATATTTCGTACATGTAGTCAGGAGAGATCAATCCCAGGAGAAGGACATCATGTTTGGGAGAGTGGCAGGTCAACGCAAAAGAGGAAATCCCTCCACCAGATGGATTGACACAGTGTCTGCAACAATGTGCTTAAACATAAATAAGATCGTTTGCCTGGCACAGAATAGGCAAGTGTTTCGATCTGCTGTACATAGGGTTGCTATGAGTCGGACTCGACTCGACGGCACCTAACAACAACAACATAAACTAGCTAGTGACATAGAGAAGATTACTTGAGCTCATAATGGCTGGATTTATTATTCTGTAAATGAACAGGTTGGTGTTCCTTCCAGGACTAAAATTATAATTTTGAGCATCACTAGTGTGAACATTTTAAGAATCCAAAGAAAAGAAGGATCCATTTAGGCCAGAGCCTATAGAAAGCTGGAAGTTGTGCTGGGCCTTGGGAGTAGGGCAGGAGAGAAATCCTCAGAGGAGAGGAGAGAACCTGGAGGAAGGAGCTGCCTTGGGGCAGGGAGGTGGGGGAGAGGTGGAGATCGTGAGAAGGGAGAGGGAGTCAGGCTTGGCTAGAAGTGGTAATATGTCTTTCACACACATGAACTCTGGCCCAGGAAGTTCTGGATGCAAGTTTTCGCTTTTAAGATCGTTCTGTGGATGAAACTCCAGAATGTTCTCAGTATCACTAGGAATGATATGCTGTTAAAGGTAGGCCAAATTTGCCTTCTCACAGTTGAATTATTAATTAGTGTTTTAAGGGGATACTACATTTGTTTTTTCTTCAACTAGTGGGCAGACTGAGGGAGACCAAAGGCAACTGGAAATAACTATAAAAATTAACTCAGCACTGCCTTATGAAATTTAATCTGCCGTGGTTGAACCTTGTGGGTGTTTTATTATTTTTTCCCTCTCTCTAAGAAAAGATCTGGGTAGGGTCCATGTGGTATAACAGAAGGCATTAGAAATGGGGCTTCCAAACTGTATAATGATCCACGAGAACTCAGTAGACCACATACCTCTCATTTCAGTGACCCCAATACCACAGCCAACCACACCTACACTCTCTGGAGGGGACGCCATTGGGAGGCCATGGATGGGAACTGCTGAGGGGTAACTGGCCTGGCTGTAGGGGCCAGGGCTAGTGTTGGGAAAGTGGCCCTGCATACCATGGACGTACCCTGGCTCTGGCTGTTGGTGACAGAGGAGCAGCAGTGCCTCTTGGCTCTCTGCCCTGAAGTGGTCAGGCAGGGAAGAATCTGTCTTATAGGGCATATGTCAGGCTTGGTTGGGCCCTGTGGCTAGGAAACTCTTCATTTATCTAAAGGAAATAAAAATGTGGGCAGCCCGTGTATTTGTGAAAGGCAGACAATGGCAGCCCTGGGGAGAGAAGAGCCTGTTCCCAATGGCTAAGTGAAGCGTGGAGCCCTGGCAAAGAGGAGACAGAGAAGCAGGCCCGGGCTGAGGGCCATGGGCAGCTGCTGGGTGGGAGCACCATTATTCCACCCCCTCTCCTGCTCGCTGCGGTTGGGAACACAAAGAGAAAGAGGGTGGGGTGGGAGGGCTTGGCCTCTCTCCCTGCAGAGGTCGGTCCACTGGCCTCAAATGATTATTGCACTTAATGAATTACAGCTTATAAAAGGCTTTGAAGCTAGAAGGCAAAGCCTGAACGCTAAAGATTCCTTTTCTTAAATCATTTTATTCTATGACTCGAAAAACAAAATCCCTCTTGAGCGGAGAGCAAGGCTGCCAACCTCTACTTGTGCTAACTTGGTGGGGTGTTTTTTTTTTTTTTTTCCTTCTTTTTAAACAGCAGTTTAAAAAAAATGTGAACTACAAAACGTGGACAAACCAAAGTGCAAGAAGAATGGATTTGACATTTAGGCAAGAGGTGGGGGGAGTGTGTTCACGGGGCTTTCACTGGAACAATAACAATTAGCCCCATTAGCTTGTGCATAACCCATAAATGTAAGGAGCACATAAATGGTGAGAGCAAATCGCTGTGGTGCCCCTGGGAACGTCTCTCTTTGCTGGACCCATCTCACTAAATGGACGTAAAAAGATCATATGGTGTGTGTGTGTGTGTGTGTGTGTGTGTGTGTGTCTTTCAGTGACAATTAACCTCAATTACTATTTTATAGTCCGCCAAACAACTGCATGGGTTTGGGTCCATGAGGGACCTGGCACTGGGTCTGGGCTCCCCACACCAGTTACCCAACAGAGAGGGATTATGTTTCAGCATATTCAGACATGGTGCAAATCCTGACCGGCATTGTTTGCTGCCAATGATAAAAGAAAGTAGCAGGTGTGCCCTCGCCATCAACCCTTCATTGCCTGGGCACTTTGACAGCATCTTGCTGGCTGCACCTCAGTAATGAGCCAAAGAAAAGCAGAGAAAGGAAGGTAAATGAATCCACCAGGGTGCTTGCAGCTACCTGGAAGAAAAAAGTTGAACCCAGCATTTCAATTCATATAACTTCTTTCTCTAAAGAACCTCTTGCTGATATCATCACTTTAACCCATCTCTGTAGTTTACTTTGAAAGTTTTAAAGGTAGTTTGTATTTGTATCTTCCCTTATTAACATAAAATCAATGTTCCTTTAGACATCAGAATAATTGCCTGCTTGATTCATGAAAACATAAACAAAAAATTCTTGCTGTTTTCTCCTCTCCTTAGCCCTCCTATCTCTTTGTCTTTTCTCTTCCTATTTTATCTCCCTCCTCTCTCTTTCTCTCTCTCTCTCTCTCTCTCTCTCTCTCCATCTCTCTCTCTCTTTGTCTTTTTCTCTGCTCTTGGCAATTTATTTTTCTAATTTTTTTGAGTTATTCCTAAGGTTTTTACTATTTACACGGTCTCACGCTTATTTGTACTTCCTTTTCCAGTTTCTCTTTAACAAGACTAAATACACACCTTATTTTAGTTGTGTTTGTCCACATCCCTGTTCTCCATAATCTTGGCCATGTGCCCCCGGCATCTCTGTTTTGTGATGTTTATGGACAAACCTTGTTAGTGTCTCTCATCACTTCTCAAATTTATGTTCATTAAAAAAAAAAACCTTCCTTCTTGTTAATGCTTTTTAAATGTCCTGGTTGTGTAATCCATGTAAATGTGTCTGATGTTTTTCCATCATATACCTTTTTCTTGATTTTCCTTTCTAGGTTGCTTATCTTTGCTCTCCAGTTTGCCATCTTTATTCACCATGGCAGTTTCTGAGTGGGTCATGCAATGTAGAGGGATAAACCTGGGTTCCAGCCTTGGTGCAACATGATCCCGGGAAATTATATAACTTCTTAGCCTCAGCCTTTTGACCATGAAATGAGAACAATAAAGCCAAGCTTCCAGAGTTATTATGATTATTAATTTGTGTAGTATAGCTGAAACTCTTTAGTCCAGTGCCTGGTATATCGTTTTGCTTGTTAGGTGCCATCTAGTTGAGTATGACTCATAGCAACCCTATGAACACCAGAATGAAATACCACCCAACACTGTGCCATGCATGATCCTTTTATGTTTGAGACCATTGTTGCCATCACTGTGTTTCTTCTTGAGTAGTGCCACATCAGGCTGAAGGAGGTTCCAGGGGCTTTACTCCATTCCCATCATTAAGGTTGACTCTACTTTGAGGAGGCAGCACTTCCCCAGGTATGTTTTGAATGTTTTTCATCCTGGGAGGCTCATTTTCTGGCACTGTATTTGACAGTGCTTTTCTGCTATTCATATGGTTTTCAATGGCTAATTGTTTTGGGAGTTGGCTGCTGGGTCCTTCTCCCTAGATTGTCTTAGCCTGGAAGCTCAGCTGAAACCTGTCCACTATGGGTGGCCCTGCTGGTATCTGAAATATGGTGGCATAGCTTTCAGCATCACAGCAACACACAAGCCTCCACAGCACAATAAGCAGACAGACATGTGGGGGTATATTGTAGATATCTGCAAATGTTAGTCTTTTTGCTATCTTAGGCAAAATAGTGTTCATTTTATAAATTCTTAGGAAAAATATTCCTATAAGTCTTTTAGTATAGATAGATGGAACATGAAGCTTGTCTCCTATTATTGTCGTTTTCTGAGATTTTGTTTTTTATTAAACAATAAAAAAACCCTAGTCTAAAGGAAAGTATGCTTTGCTAAGCTTCCTCTTTGAGGCACACAGCTTCTCACAGTAGCTCTGAGAAAGCTCTTGTTTTACAGAACTTAGCACCATCACTGGTGGAATTGAGTAATTGTACCCCATTCTGGAAGCCCTCACTGTCTCCAATGAGATGGAGAGAGAAGCAGGGTGGCTGTCTAAGCTTCAAGGCATTGATGTTGGGAGGAAGAAAGTGAGGAACAAAGAAAGTGAGGAACAGAAGTCATGTTAGATCCTTGCCCAGTGTAATCAAAGTACTCAGCTGTGTCTATTTCACTTTAAGGCACTGAGTCCAATTCACTATTGAATCAACCCACAGTTAGCTCATCCACGAGAAAAGTATAAGCAATATCTCAAGACTGGAAGAAAGAGAAGGCACGGGATGGAGTGGAGTCGGGTGGGTGGAGACCCTCATGGAGAAGAAACAAAAATTCATGGAGAAAGCCATAGCAGTGAGGTTGTGACGGGGCCAGGGCTGTTCATCAAACACAGAAATGCCAAGTATTCTAAATTATGGGAATTAACCCTGCAACTGTGATGATGGAAAGAGGAGAGCCAATGTGGAGGATCAACTCTTTCCCACATGAAAGAGGCCTTCACTGCTAGGGGAATGCCCACATCCCTAAGGAGATGTGTTGTGAATGTCCTTGGCTACCACAGAGTTTTATTTGAGCTGAGAAACTGTGCTTCTAGCTTCCCACTTTCTCCTTTTTCTTTACCAGGGCATTCTGGCCATTGTTGACAGATTCTCTTTTCAGAATCTCTGAGAAAGGAAAGAAGGGAGCAGAAGTCTGTGCTTGAAGACCTTGCAATAGCTTTTTAGAATATGATTATGGATGATTGTAGTGAGGCATTAAGGCAGTGGTTTACAAAGTGGGAACCCTTGATCCACTGAATCAGAAATTCTGGGGTGGAACCGAGTCTCCAGGTGCTTTTGTGTGTGTGTGTGTGTGTGTGTGTGTGTGTGTGTGTGTGTTTGTGTGTGTGTGTGTGTAGTAGGTGCTGTCAAGTCAGTTCCAACTCATAGTGACCCTGTGTACAACAGAATGAAACACCCTCTGATATTGTGCAACACTTAGCACTATGTCAGTGCTTCTCTGCTATTCATAGGGTTTTTAGCAGTGATTGTTTTGGGAGTGGGCTGCCAGGTCCTTCTCCCATTTTTGAAATGTTGTTGTTGTTGTTGTTGTTAGGTGCCGTCGAGTCGGTATCCGACTCATACTGACCCTCATAGGATTTTCAATGGCTGACTGCTTCGGGATTGCCTTGGGAGTGGATTGCCAGGTCCTTCTCCCATTTTTGCTGTGCTGGGAATTGAACTCGGGTCCTCAGAGACTGTAGCGCAGCGCTCTACCAACTGAGCTAAATCCCAGCCCCCATTTTTGAAATACTGGGTATCAAATGTAGGGCCTCACTGTGCACAGAGTAAGCACTCTACCAACTGAGCTAAACCCTAGCGCCTGGTGATTCTGGTACATGCTGAATTTTAAAATCCAGTGGCCTAGGACAGGGCTTAAGAATCATGTTTCCAGCTGGGTGAAATGGCACATGCCTGCAATCTAGCGACTTGGCAGGCTAATAAGGCAAGAGGATTGGGAGTTTGAGGACAGGGCATAACTTAGCAAGATCTCGACTCAAAATAAAAAAATAAAGAATGAGCTGGGGGTGTGGCCCAGTGGTGGAATGCTTGGAGAGTATCTGTGAGGCCTTGGGTTCAACCCCAAGTACCACCAAAAACCAAAGAATCATGTTCCTGGTTTTTAACCCCAGTTCTATGACTTCCTAAGGCTGTTATAAGGATGAAAAGAGAAAAGCTACAAACAAGAGATTGACAGTATTCAAATCATAGCTGGCAGTGGATGGTAGCTAGGAATTTGTGAGTTTGCTGGTTGGGAGACCTGCTAAGAAATCTTTTTGTGTTCATGTATGAAACCTCTCTCTACCTTGTTGGATGTCCTGGGTTTGAAAGGACATTGTATTCTTGAACCCTTATTACTAAGAAGTGTGGAAACTATTGGTTTGTGCGTACCCCGCTGGTAAATGGAATGTTTTCACCAGGAACTGTGGCAACACAGGACAATTGAAACAGGAGCTGCATCTCAGTTTGTATTTTGGAAGGTGGGTGGAGGGAGAAAGAATTATCTAGTTGTTTTCTCCCTCTGGTGACAATATTCTTCCTGAACCTTGAAGAGAAATGAAGAGACAAAAGTTAACATTTTTGTGGTTCAGTTGACATTAAAATGGGAAAAAGCGCATCACTGGAATTAGAATGTCCTGTTCATTAGTCACTTTTTCTTCTCAAGTTAAAATGTCCCTGTAAGCAGGAAAAGAACAAGCCATGGATGACCTCATAACTCATTATTTCTAAGGAATATACTTAATTCCCAGGAGAGATGAATCTGAAATCAATTTTCCATTTCTATTAACCATTGAATGGCAGCCTCACGGATCCTTGTGACGGAGAACGTGTACTTTACATGGGGTTAGCAGAGGCTGACGGAGGGCTGTCTACTGCTTTTGGTGACCTTGTAGGGTGCTGCTGAAGATCCATTTTCCATTGCAGGCCCTTTTTGGCCTTTTAGAAACTGAAGAGCAGGTGCTCAGTCAGGTTCTTTCATTATAAGGTTTTTTCGGTGGTGTATGTGACCACACTGGAAGCTATGATTCCCTGGTCAGTTCATCAGAAAAGACTGTGCCAGGCACCAAATTTTGGTATGAGGTGAAAGGGAAGGGATTAGAAAGTTTGCTCACCCTAAGATGGTTGTTAGAAAGAGGGTTAGACCTTTGCTTTCCCATCTGCCGACCTCTGATCTTGAGGTTAACCATAGCTAGAGCCGAACTATGAACTCTTAGAAGGCCCCTCCCTAATGCCAGGATTATACCCACTCCTTAAGCAAGTGGGGTGGCTCAGGGTTCCTCTCTTTGATAATTTTCTGGTTGTGATCCAGGTATCTCACACTATGATGTTGTTATTGTTAGGTGCCGTTGAGTCAGTGTCCCACTCATAGCGACCCTACGTACAACAGGTAAAATCGTATTGTTATTGCTTCTCTGCACTATTCATAGGGTTTTCAATGGCTGATTGTATTTTGGGAGTGGGTTACCAGGTCCTTCTCCCAAGGCTACAGCACCTGGTGTTCCTAGGCTGTCTCCCATCCGAGTACTAACTAGGCCCAACCTTGCTTAGCTTCTGAGATCTGATGGGATCAGATGCCACAGTGCTACACCTGCAGAATATACTATGATAAGTTATGCCAATACTGGGCCTGATGAGAGTCATGCCATAGTCATGATTTGCCCTCTGACATCAACAGACTAAGAGTATAGATCACCCCAGCAGTGACAAACTCACCTCCAACCTCAGTGAACTGCCAATTTGCAAATATTGTTTCCATGTTGAATTTATAGTTGCCAGCTGTGCAGAGGTGAGATGAGAGGCATTGAAATCTCGAAGGACCACACCTCAGAAAATGTATACTCAATTAAACATTTGGTAACTTAATGCCTTATAAATATGCTCCCATTCATTTTTACAGCAGTAATTAAGTAGAAATTATGCTCTAGGCAAAAAAGAAAAAAAAAAAAACCAAGTCTAAATGATGTAAAGCTGATGAACAAATTGGTATTTCCTTAGATATATTAACAACCTTAATACATCACATATAAATAGTGTCTTGAAATATAACATCCTAGTTTTTTTTCATAGTAGTGGGGTGTTGAATTAGGGCCTCATTTATGCTTTTTGCATGTGGTCTGCTACCCCATACCCAGCCCATTTTTTATTCTTTATTTTGAGACAGGATCTTGCTAAGTTATACAGCCTGCCTCTGTCCTCAAACTCATGATCCTCAAACTTATGATCCTCCTGCTTCCACCTCCCGAGTCGCTGGGATTACAGGCTTACACCACCACACCCAGTTTACATTCTAATTTGAGTCTTTATTTAGCAGCATTCCCTCTCTCTAGAATGATGGCACAAGTTTCTGGGGACTTGTCTAGGAGATTATTCCTGTATACTTTCCTTGATCAGGCTGAATAATAGCCCTCCAAACTATAAAATCCTAATTCTTGGAATCTGTGAATGTCCTTGTGTATGGGAAAGTCTTTACAGATGTGGATAAATAAATATGGATGTTGAAATGATCCTGGATTACAAGATAGGCCTTAAATGTGATCACATGTATCCTTCTAAGAGGGAGGCAAAAGGAGATTTGCTAGACACAGAGAAGATGGCCATGTGAAGCCAGAGGGAGATTTAAAGAGGCTGACCTTGAAGATTGGAGTGATGCCTCCACAAACAAAGGAATAGTGCAGCCACCAAAAGTCAGAAGAGGCAAGGAATAGGTTGTCTTCCAAAGCCTCCCTCTGAGGGCATATGGCCCTTCCTAGCCCCTTGATTTCAGGCCTATGATATTGGTTGTGGACTTTTAGTTTCTGGAGCTGTAAGGGAATAAAATGTGCTATTTTAATCTACCAGATTGTGGTAATTTGTTACAGGATATTGATACAATACCATATTGTCTCCCTAAGGGATTGGAGAACTAAGGTGTTGGGGTGACTCCAACAGCTGAGGTGTCTCTGAGCATCACTGTATTCAGTCACTGATTCTCCTATGAGATACCTGGAGTTCTTCTGCAGACAAATCGCCTTTTACCAACTCTCTACCTAAGCCCAGAGTAGTAGCTATGCTTACAGGAAGCACACACCTGAGCTCTCACTCTGAATAATCTTATAAACACAAATCACCATGTTCATGACACAGAGGATGCAAACTATTTTCAAAAACCCACTCTGTGAGCTGGGCATGGTAGCTCACACCTGTAATCCCAGTGATGCAGGAGGCAGAAGCAGGAGGATGGCAAATTCCAGGCCAGAGGCAGCCTGTATAACTTAGTGAGACACTATCTCAAAATTTTTTTTAAAATGAAGTAAAAATAAAGGACTTGGTTCGCAGTTCAGTGGTAGAGTTCTTACAAAGTATGCATGAGGCCCTGGGTTCAACACCCCAGTACCACACAAACGCACACACACACACACACACACACACACACGCACACAAAATGTATTCTGTGGTTTTTAAAACTACATATTCATTCATTGAGCAATTATTTTTAGAATCCTACTCTGTGCAATGAACTATGCACTTTTAGAAACACAGCAATAATTTAATCTTTCAGCTCCTCGCTCTAAGTCAAAACTCAGTTATATCTTATTTAGTGGAGAGTGGAAAGTTTATGCAGAAAGAAGTGTGATTTTTTCCTGCTTAAAGGCCCTGATTCAAATCTAGTGTCATTTATAGATTGTTTCTGGGCAAAATAGATGAAGAGTGATTTGCTTCTTTTACCCTTTGCAATAGCTAGGCTGTTTCTGGACATAAGAGCCTAGATCTTGTATGTGATGAGAACTTATGTAGACTCATCAGGCTTGCTCTTTTGAAATGATTTCAGAGGATGCCAATATCTGTATTTGTATTTTCAAAATGTCCATTGCATTTTAGAATAGAACCCTCAGAGATCCAGGGTGGTACCGTGATAATTTGTGTTGTGTGATGGTTAATACTGTCAAGAGCATGTATATGACTAAATGATATTAATTATGACAGAGAGAAATATGCTTAGTTCACTGGAATGATCCCATGGAGCTTTATCCATTAACGTATCATTCAGAGAGACTCTAAATGCTGAAATTAGCCAATTTTTGCAATATGTGCCCATCTTCATAGTTCCATGGATCTGTGTGTTTGCTGAAAAGTCTGAGCACCTCCAGATTTTGATAGTTGTTTATAGGGTACCTAGAACAGTGGTTGAGAAGGCAAAAATTGGGGATGAAATACCATATGTGAGCTCATATCTCAACTCTATCATTTACAAGCCATGTGACTTTAAGCATAATCTCTCTGAGTCTCAGTATATGTATGTGAAGGATAAAAATTACAATAGTTCTTATCACATGGTGTCTTTGTAAGGGTTTTCTGAAACATGCATGTGAAGAATACAACACAATGTCTCCCATAAGATAAGGAACAAGACTGTATGTCCTCTCCCACCATTCCTTCTCAGCATTGTAGTGGGAACTGTAGCTAATGCAATAAGATGAGAAAAGCAAGTAAAAGGTTTATAGATTGAGAAGGAAAAAATGAGACCATGTTTTTTGTTTACAGATGACATTGTCTATGTGTAAAAGAAAATCTAAGAGCAACTCAAAGTAAGTAGCAAGGCACTTATTGCATTATATGATCTCTCAAATTGTTGATCATGAGAGCCATGAACGTGCAGAGAGTTTTGACAAGCCAAATTATAGAGCATGGGCTAGCAAAAGTAGAAGTGACTGAGAAAAACAAAGGAACAAAGACAGACTTAAGCAAATATTAATTATTGACCATCTTATAAACTGATGGGCATTAAGTACCCAAAACTTATGCGATTCACACTTTTTTTGGAGAGGAAGAGGGGAGTGAAGACACAACAAGCAACACAAAGTAGCAACAAGGAGCTCAATTACAGTGGCCTAAACAAATGGACAAGTATGTCTCTGTTGTGTACAAGTAGAAGCTGAGAAATCCAGGATTGTAAAACAATTCTACTTGACAAAGTCCTCAGAGACTTGAGCTCATCAACTCATTGCTATGCTATTTTTATGGCTTAAGCCACCACATCCAAGTTCCCAGCAACATAATGGAAGAAGGGATGAAGAAGAACTGGGCAAAAGTTTCTTTAAGGAAGGTTGTTAAAACTGCATGATGCTTTCATTTATTTCCCATTGGTCATAAATTAGTGACATGGCTATACCTAACTGCAAATAAAACTAAGAAACACAGCCATCATCCCAGCTAAAAATTAAGGCTCTATTGCTGTGGAAGAAGAGAAAATTGTCATTGTCATTTCCTAAAATCCCAGCTCTAGTAAGTTGTTGTTAGATGCCATTGAGTCAGAATCCGACTCATAGTGACCCTACATATTGTTAGTGCTTCTCTGCTATTCATAGGGTTTTTAATGGCTTGTTGGTTGGTTTGTTTATTTAATTATTTATTTTTGAGTGGGCTGCCAGGACCTTCTCCCAAGCCAACAGTACCTGGTTTTCCAGGCAGTCTTCCATCCAAGTACCAATCAGGCCCAACCCTGCTTAGCTTCTGAGATCTGACAGGATCAGATACCACAGTGGTATGCTGCAGCCCTTCTCAGTAGGTTATCATGTTGATAATGCATACTGGCCTGGCCTTCATGGGTAGCAAAGTAAGGCTGCCACCAGATGTGATGTAAAAAGCTGTGGCATGGTTAGGATGCGGCACTCTAATTGCTATGGCTCAGGTTTGATTTCTGCACAGGGAAGCCTCTCTTCTATCTAAAGCTGTACCACCCCGGTGTTCGATCTCTGCAGATCTCAGACGCTAAGCAGGGTCTGGCCTAGTTAGTACTTAGATGGGAGACTGCCTGGGAACACCAGGTGCTATAAGTGTGGGAAAAGGACCCAGCAGCACACTCCAGAAACAATCAGCCATTGAAAACCCTATGGATAGCAGAAAAGCACTGACAATGGTGCTGGGCATGGCACAGTTCCAGGCAGTCTTTTATTCTGTTGTACATAGGGTTACTATGAGTTGGACCCAATTCGATGACACCTAACAACAACAACAACAACAACTTAAACTTCCAGGTTAGTAGTAAAATCCACCTTCCTTCCTGGATTTCAGTTTATCTGAATAATTCGTGTCAAGGGAGAACTAATATTTATTGAACTCCCACTACAAATTGGGATGAGACTCAAGCAAAACTGGATTGGGATACCAGGTCTTCCATATACTAGGTGTGTAACTTCGAACAGATCAGTTCAATTCTGTCAGGTTCAGTTTTATTATCTTTGAATTGGGCATGAAATCTACATCTAAGTATGTTCAGATAGATTGAAATACCTCTGTGAAATATCTGGCTTACACATGCAGTTGATAGAACTTTGTTCTCATCACTCCTCTTTTTTTCAATTTTAATTTTTTTTTAAAAAATCAATTATCATACAGTAGAACAGGTTTCATTATGGTATTTTCACATTATTTTGTGTTCTTTGCTCTTTTTCACCCCTTCATCCATTCTTAACTGGAAGCTACTTTCTTACTCTCTAACTCTGTCTATACCTTGGAGCTTTCCCCATCTGTTTGGATCTTTTTGAGCCAGTCCCCATGAAGGGGTAGCCCCAGCATATCCATGGCATGCCACCAGCTACAATAATCGCCATGTTGATCAGAAAGCAAGAAATTCTCTATAGTTAGGACAACCCCCTGTGGGCCAGTTCTCAACCAGAAACATGCAGGGCACACATAACTATACCTAGGGCTTTGATGAGTATAAATGCAAATGAGAACATGGATAGTGTTTATACTCTTTTTTCAGTATTGGAGAGTTGAGCCCATTGCGTCACACATACTAGGCAAGTAGTCTACCACTGAGCTACGCTCCAGCCTCTTTTTAAAAATTTTTATTTCAAGGCATAGTCTTGCTAAGTTACCCAGACTCCTTCTGGCCTCAAACTCACCATCCTCCTGCTTTAGCCTCCTCCATCTCTGGGATTACAGATGGGTGGCATGGCACCTGAGCAGCATTTATATTCTTTTAAGCAATAGATCATCATGACAGAACCTTAAATTTCCTGCCAGAGCAAATAATCTTCCCTCAAATAGTTGCATAATGCAGACTAAGGGGTTCTAGGTTAATGAGGACCACATTCAGGTGTCAGGCTCCCACCCAGCCTGTGCCTTACTTCTCTCCCATGCTTGTCCTTGCTAGCATTTCATTTTGTTTCATCAGTCATGAGGTTCACTACTTAAGTTTAATACTTAACACAGGCATTTCTTAGGGAGGTCATAGCAAAGTACTTCAAACATGGTAGCTTAAACAATAGAAATTGATTCTCTCACAGTTCTATAGTCCAGAAATCTGAAGTCAAAGTCTCAGCAGTGGGGGATGTGCCTTATGAGACTCAGAATAGAATCTTACTTATTGCTGCCTTTCTCCTTATGGTTGAAAATCCTTGGTGTTCCTTGGCTTGTAGGTGCATCTATTTAGACTTGGCCTCTGTTCTCATATGATGTTCTCCCTATGTATCTCTTTTCTTCTTATAATGGCATTTATCATATTGGATTAGATTCTACTCTAATGATCTTATCTTAACTTGATTCCATCCATAAAGACCCTATTTCCAAGTGAGGCTGCATCCACTGGTACCAAGTGTTAGGATTTCAATATATCCTTGTTGGGGCTACAGTTCAGTCCATAACATTTATATTAGAGTATTCTATGAAATTAAAAATAAATTAGAACAAAATCAGAGTTAACTTTATGCAAATGTCATCCACTTGTAATTGCTTTCTGATTATCTTGATCAGCAGAAGAAAATGAGGTAGAGTGATGGCTGTTGACAATAGAGTAGTTCAGGATCACAGCTGGGTTTGGGGGGTATCTAGAATATAAGTGTCACTGTTGTTACATTTGTTGTTGCTGGTAGGTGCCTTCAAGTTGAGTCCAACTCATAGCAATTCTCATGGGGTTTTCAATGGCTGACTCTTTTGGGATTGCCTCAGGAGTGGATTGCCATGTCCTTCTCCCATTTTCATGGTGCTGGGAATAGAACTCAGGACCTCAGAGACTGCAGAATGGTGCTCTACCAACTGAGCTAAATCCCAGCCCTCATTGTTACATAGATCCCCCAAATGAAAGATCTTCCTTCTCCTTACAGGTAAAGCTGGGGTGTTTGAGGGAAAGGAGAGATGGCTCTGTCGTTGCCTAGGTGATCAAGGTCAGGGTAGGGATCGTGCTAAGCTAATGTGTGCATGTGCGGGTGCTTGGGAATGACTGTCTGGGAGTGACTAGGTACACATGTGGAAGACTGGGTTTGTGTACATGTGGTGAATAATTGTTATGTGTTTCTGGGAGAAGGAAATAATGAGAACACTGAGATGTTAGCAGCAGTTAGGAGGTGGGTGGGGAAGAAGAACCATCACAGGAACAGCCATTTGACTATAAAAAGCTAGAATGTGACTTTGTGGTGAAAGGGAACATAGAAGATTATACAAAATTAGAAACCTAAACGTCTGTGCCAAGACTATATTGGGTTGCCTTATGCTTCTCTTTCTCCATTATTTAGGATGAATGGTTATAGGCCAGATCCAATTGTAGTTTTTGTCTCTGACTTTTTTAAAAAATGAGAAACAAACACTCGTATTTTTTATTTTGTCATATGTACAAGACTATGTCCCCTCCTCTCCTTTTCTTGATTCTGCTCTAATATAAGAACCACCAAGCAGATTGAGATCAATCTTGCCAAGAAAGTTTTACTATGGAGATGAAAATGCAGAGAAGGAAGTTTTAGTCTGAAAATGTAAGGTCATTAGACATCTCCCAAAATTAGACATCAAAATTTTAATGCATGGGCACATTTTGTTGGAGATTATTTTATTTGCTATTAGCAATGAATCTTAAGCTGCAGAAAAGTGAAAAACCTATTTGGGGTCATTATACTAGTGAATGAGCCATTATCTTTACCTATTCCAGTTAGTCTCATTTTATTTTCAAAGTTCTCTGATGTCACATTTAAAGTTTGTAATGAATAATGTGAAAGAGAAAGAATGGAAAGTGAAACTAGCTTTGAAGTTATTTTTCCTGGGAAAAAAGTAATGTGAGAATACCCAAGAACATGGTACACCAAGGGAGATGAATATCCTATAGCTTTCCCTATAAAATAAATATGAATAAGAATATGGTGTCCTGGATATGGAAAAGACTAAATGAGAACGTTTTCATGGTGACTAGTAGTTTGAGATCTAGACTAATTTGAACCGAAAAGAATATTTATATGTCAGATTAAAAACCCTATGAGAATCTCTATGAATAGGACACAACTCCACGGCACCTAACAGCAATAACAATTAACAGATTTCCCCATGTGTCTGTCAGCTTGTCATGCTATGGGAGGGTTGTGTGTTGCTGTGTACATTAATGATGAAAGCTATGACACCAGTATTTCAGATACCAGCAGGGTCACCCATGGTGGAAAGGCTTCAGCTGAGCTTCCAGACAAGACAGACTAGGGAGAAGGACCTGGCAGCCCACTCCCAATATTAGCCATTGAAAATGCTATGAGTAGCAGAGAAGCACTGTCAAATATAGTGCCATAAAATGAGCTCCTAAGGCTGGAAGGCATTCAAAACACAACTGGGAAAGAGTTGCCTCCTCAAAGTAGAGTTGACCTTAATGATGGGAATGGAGTAAAGCCCCTGGGACCTCCCTGGCAGATGTGGCACAACTCAAAATGAGAAGAAAAATAGTGATTGCAGCAATGGGCTCAACATAAAAAGATTGTGTGCATAGCACAGTGTTGGGAAGTGTTTCATTCTGTTGTACATAGAGTCACTAAGAATTGGATCTGACTAGATGGCATCCAACAACAACAAAAGTTTGCATCTATGTTTTCTCTTTCGCAGCTTGAGCTGAACTTTGCAACCACCCTGACCGATAGAATGTGGCAAGAGTGTTCCCGTACTACTTCCAAAGCTAGGTCATGGGATGCAATATGCCTGCTATTTGGTTCCTTTTCTCTCTTTATATACCTCTATCCCTCTCTCTTCCCCCTTCTTTCAGTCCTTTTTCCTTCCCCTTCCCCCGTCCCCCCGTTCTTACTCCTCTCTCTTCCTCCTCCTCCTTCTTTTTCTTTTTCTCCCCTTCTCTCCTTCTCCTCCCCTTTCTATAACATGTTTATGGATCCTTGGCACCACGTTCTGAGGAAGACCAGGTCCTAGACAGAGGCCACTGTGGGTATTCAAGCTGTCTGTGTTAACCAGGCCTGTAAATGGCCAGCAACAATGGTTTGGCTGTGATTGAATGAGTCTTCAGATGATTCCAGCCTTCGGCTTCCAAATGAGGCCCCAGGTCCAGTGCCCTGCCCAAGTTTCTCACCCACAGAATTTATTGTCATTGTTTTAAGCCATTATCTTTTGGGAGTAATTTGTTAGGCAGCAATAACTTACTTATTAGGGAGACTTCTAGGATGCCATCAGATCACCTGTCTAGGAAGGAGAGAGATTCTGCTGCTTGTAGAGTTATCTTGCTAGGATGCTACAAGGGGTCTTGGTCCTGGTGCTTCTTCTTACGCCAGGTCCTATCATTGCTGTGCTCAGCCCCTGGGCTCTCACAGGCTCCTCAAGTGAAGGCATCTCTGTTATGGTTAGCATTTCATAGTCCACTATCCAAATCTTTTCCAGGAGGTCACAGAGTTTACTTATTTTGAATACTTCCTGCCCATGTATACACCAACACTTCTCAACCTTTAATGCATATAAAAATCACCTGGGGATCTTGTGAAAATGTAAGGTCTGATAATTGTTCTGGGGTGGGGCCTGTGATCCTGCTTTTCTAACAGTCTCCCAGGGATTCTTAAGCTGCTGGTCTGTGAACCACACTTTGAGTATTGACAGTATAGAAGACTATATGGACCAAGCAGGAAGGAAACCAGGGTAGCACTTACTGACATCGAGCAGCCACCCACCATTTGGTAAGAACCTTCCTGAGTGTTTGATATATATGAACTGTAGGCCTCAGAACACTCCCCCAAGATAAATATTATTATCCCTGTCTTAATTGTGAAGAAAACAGGAATCATAGAGATTAGATAAGTGGCAGAGCCAAAACTCAAAATGTGGCTAGTGTGATGGAGGAACTGAATTTTTAATTTCATTTAATTTTAATTAAAGGTTTAAATATCTCTCTGTGCCTATTGGCTAGGGCAAGTATCTAATTGCTAGTGACTACCTTATAAGACAACACAGCTCTATAGCAAGGATCTGAAAGGACATTGGGTCACTGGGATGGAAAGTTCACCTATATTTGTACTGAGGGTTTGTGTGCCATGACCACTCCTAAACCTGAAATATTTTAAGCATTTTTATACAACGTTCATAGTTTTCTTTCATAGCTTTTACTTCTTCCTGCTTCCCTTTCCTATATTAAGACTGCATCAAACAACTTTCTTTTGGATTCACGTCAATTAAACAAAAGTCCTAACTAAGTGTGACGCAAAATACTGGACACTACAAAGAGAAATAAATGGCAATTCAAGAAGGAGGAGGATATGATGAGTATTCCCTAACAGATTGTAATAGCAAGTGGAAACCCTCCCTTCCACTCTTTTGGGGCTCAGGGAAGAAAATGAAAAGGATATGTTCAGATGCTTCCCCTTCCTCTCGAGCTTTTAACAATTAGAATTCTTTGGGATCCAAGTAAAAGGAGCTCTGTCTTTAGATTGACTTAAACAATGAAGAAGCGTATTATTTCATGTACTTGAAAATCCAGGGGTGGTGTGAACTTGAGAGGAAGTGGATTCAGTTGCTCAGCAATGTCTTAAAAGACCCATACTCTTTCTTTCCTCTCTTCTACCTTTAATATTGGCTTCATCTTCATGCTGGTAGCTAGCTGGTCACAGTAGTTCTGGACAATGTATCCTGACATAGAAATCTGCAGAAGAAGGAGGAGATTCTCTTTCTGCATCTCTTTCTTAGAAGCAAGGAGAGTTTCTTCAGAAGTGCTCAAATTTTTCCTCATGTGTCTTTGGCTGGAATTAGGTCATATGACCACTGAACTAATATGACAAGGAAAATGAGATTTTTCCTACATTATCAGGCCTACTCTTGGGGTTAGGAATGAGGTCAGCTCTTATATGGACTTTGTTACAGGTGGGGGAGGGGCCTGAACAAAATTAGGGTTCTATTAGAAGCAAAGATAGAAGAGGCAACCTGTTGGGATGAGGGCTGCTGTGGAAGCAGAGTTCAGAGCAGAATCTCATTTCCACACATAAGAGACTTTTTGTCTCTAGGAAGAGTCCCAACTCCTCTGTGTCTTGTGCCACCACCCTGGGGCACATCTTCATCCATCCCCATGATCATCCCATTGTGCTTTTGCCCACATCTGGGTTCTTGATTCTCGTTCCATTTGGAGAACATTCACCTGGCTTGGCCTGTGCCTTCAGGGATTCACCTCCAGCTCTGTGTACAGAATCAAAGGTCTAGGAGCCACCTGAGTTTGGCATTGTTTCCTCCACTTCTGTAAAAGCGTGTCATGAAACAGTGGCAAACATTAATTAGTATCAAATAATTTTCTCCTAAATAGATTATTTCCCTCAGTCATGTTTCTCTGATTTTGCCTTTTTTCAAATTTGCCTGGACAATTTCCGAGCTCTGACTTGTCCAAGGTGACAAACACTGTCCTTCGCCACCTTACTGCTTCTCTCTCCTGTGGTGATAGTCTACAGTTCTCCCTGTTGAAACAAGAAAGAAGCTCAGCCATTACCCCATCTCTGTACATTCACACTGGAACCACTTACTACCATGACTCTGAAATGTTCCCCATCTGGTATGGTGGAAGTTCCCTGGGCTGAACCTATGGGGCAGGCTGTATTGAATTGCTCTTTGGCTTCCTGCTTGTTTCTTTCTCCTTGCTCCTCCAAAGCCCTATTTCTGGATTTAGCTTTTCCTTCATTATTCATCCTACATTCCTCCAGGTTTCCTGAATTCAGCAGGTAAGGTATATACTCTTATCACCCCCTGTGTCATGCAACATGCCTGTCTCTGCCTATTGTATCCCTCTACCTATCAGGTCCCATTGGCAAAGAACACTGTCACACTGCTCCCTTGGGTGCCCTTCCCTTGCCTCTGATCACACATCCCTTGTAACCCAATGGACCAATCATTTCAGAAAAGTCTTGAGTGCTGATGATAGTATTTCCAAAGGCCAATCCACTTCCTGGCATCAGATGGCTGATGGCTGTATCACAACTACCTGGGGAGCTTTTGAAAAATGCAGATTCCTAAGCCCATGCCCTGACTACTGAATTAAGGCCTGGGGAAGAAGTCTATGTATATATTTTTAATGAACTTCCCAGATGATTCCAAGGATCTAGGTGTGGGAAGCACTGGTTTGGTGACTTTCAAGTTTTCATGCAGCCACCTGATTCCAGATGACTGTCTGGATTCCCATGGTGACATCACTCTTATAAAGCTGGCTAACTTGGGAACTGGAGTCTACACAGAGTCCTTGGAGGGCAGAAGGCTAAGCACAGATCCATTTGCAAGCCAGACTTCAGGTCCCAGCACTCTGACCAGCCTTTTGGCAGAGTCAGCAATGAAGTTCTTTATGAATTTTTGTTTGTTTATTTGAAGAGAAGGTGTTCATGGATTTGGATCAATGATAGCACCTAGAATTGTGTCATATGTTGAATGATTAAGGCAGCATTAACTCAATTATCATCACTGTCAACATATATCCATGGAGTACCTACCTTGTATAGGACACTGGGCTTCGTAGTAGAGACTCAAAAAATAAGTAAGCACCTGGAATCACTTGCAAGGTGGCTAAGGAAGAGCACACAGGCTCCAGAGGAGTAGCTGATGCAGTTGTTTTCCACGGAAAATTGGAATTTACTTATTTCAGCTTACTTTTCTCTGAGCTCTTTCATGACAGAATTACTAATGGGCTTTGATATTCCAGGCACTGTGCTGAGCCGAGGGTAGGGATACATGGGAGGGATACAGAAATGAGAAGAGATGGTCCCATTGCAGGGGAATAAATACAGTTACCAAGCTGCAGGATCAGGGCTAACCAGAGAACATGCTAATCCCAGTGGGGGTGCAGAGAAGGGAACTCTTCCTGTGAAGTTCAGGGAGTAAGTTTCTTGCATCGCCTAGGAATGAGCTATGTACCAGGGCCTACACAAGGCATTTTATGTTTTCTTGTTTAATATGATTTAGCTTTCCATTCCTTAGAGCCCTCGTTAGGTACATATTTTTATCTTAGTTTTACACATTGTGTGGGTTCCCTTAGGTGGTGAGTGATGCTTCCTGGAGAGGAGATAAAACCTCCCATTTGCAACCATTTGCAGAGGATACCTTGATTTTCAGAAGTGTAAAAAGGACTTAAACTCAGGTGGAAATAGTGAGTGATCCCTCAGGAGAAAACTCACTAAAGAGGGAGGAGGTGTGTGGCCCCCTAAGTTGACCCACTTTGACATTTGGTCAGGGCTTAGGGTTTGGACAGCATGTAAGGTTTTCTGGGTAAAAGTGGACCCTGTAATTAAAATTCACTAAGCTAGGTGTGCCTGAAGCCTTACCACTGTGGCATCTGATGCCATCAGATCTTAGAAGCTAAGCAGGGTCAGACCTGGTTAGTACTTGGATGGGAAACCACCTGAGAACACCAAGTGCTGTAGGCTTGGGAGAAGAACCTGGAAACCCACTCCCAAAAAGCAATCCACCATTGAAAACCCTATGAATAGCATAGAAGCACTGACAATGGTGTTTTGCCTATTGTAGGTAGTGTTGCTATGAGTCCGACACCAACTTGAGGGCATCTAACAACAATAACAAGCTAGATGTGATGGTGTGTAGCTATAAACTCAGCCACCAGAGGTAGGAGCAAGAGAATTGCAAAGTTCAGGGCCAGCCTGAGAAGCACAGCAAGAACCCCACTCTTGCTCGCCTCAAAAAGAAAAAAAATCGACTACAGTCTCAGGATGTGCTGTAAAACTTTGGGGTTCCGTGAGCATCATTTTAGGAAATCCTTGTTTGATCAAAACATACAAAGTGAGAGCTTTATCCAAAAAGAGCATTTAAGGAACAGTGGTGATGGTGCACAAAGCCTGAGCAAGGAGGATCAGGATGGAGATGGTGGCAGGGACAGAGTGGATTTCTCTCCTGCCCAGCAGCCAGTTTGCTCCAACTGGCAATGAAAGTCTGTCACCCTGAGGTGACTGAAATGACCTTGGCAGTTAATGTAAGCGTAAAATCCCAGCCTCCAAGTTAACTTTGTGGGTGAGCTGAGTCTGGACTTAGAAATGTTCAGCAATCTCCCTTAGGAGTTCCCAAGCATACTTGGGGAGGGGGAATCTGGTGTTAAAAACAAACAAACAAACAAAAAACTGAATTGCCTCTAAAGTGGCTAGGAGAGGGGAAGGGTCATTAAGCCAGTGAGGATTGGAGGTTTGTGTTAAGTACCTACATTTTTATTCCTAGCATAGTGGAACTTGAGCTCTTAAAGCTGTATACAGATGAGAAAACTGAAAGTTACTGCTCAAGGTCATAGAACAGGAAACAGCAGAGCCAGGAGTCAAACCTAGATTCTTCTGAATAAATATCTATTCCGCTTGTGAAGTACATTTGAATAGAGGCCTTTATAAGGGAAATGGGAGTTAAGGGCAGGCCATCCCATACATAGATGCAAATAAGCTTGCAAAGGAAGGAAGGACTATAGTGCAGAGCGTTTGGGAAGCCAGGCTAAGGGATTTGTAATTCAGTGAGGCTATTGGTAGATCCCATGAAGGAGTTACAATTTGTGAGCTTGGCAAGGCAGTTTGGGGGCAGCCCTGTGTGCCTTGCAAAGGCAGAGCTTCTAGATCGTTCTTCACTCACGTTATGATAAACACAAAAATCTAATTTTCTCACTTAAAACTGTTTGAAATATCAAATACAGTAAATATTTTAAAAAATTATTGCAATGGAAAATTTTAGAATGTGAATTTTCTAGTGATTGTGTTCTTGAGTCTGTATAGTCTTTTCTGTCCCAGCTGCATGGAGGTAAAGCCATGGAGTCAGGAAGATCAGGGGGATGCTGTCATACCTCTGTAGAAGAATGGAGGAGGGAAATTCAAGAGACATTTCAGTGGAAGAATGGATAAAGGCTCTCATAGCAAGAATGAGTAGATTTCCAAGTCATCTTCATTATGGAGGACTTTTGCTCCCAGACCTGGAGTTTGGTTCTAAGTTCAAGAATATCTAAAGAAGATAAATTTTAGTCCTGATAAACACTCTTCTATTCACATCAATAATTGTTTTGTGTCAAAATGAGGGAATCTATGACTTTAATCATTTCTCCTTCAAAACAACTAGACTCTTTCTCAAATGTATATTGATTTTTTTGAGGTTCTGGGGGGCTGAACTGCACATTGATTCTTGTGATAACTACTGATGATTGTTAGGCTCTGACCATGTGCCAGGCACTGTATGAAGTACTTAGCGTGTATCTCATTAGTTCTCCCTATCCTGTGTCTGTCAGCTTGTCATGCTGTGGGGGCTTGCATGTTGCTTGGAGGCGGAAAGCTATGCCACTGGTATTTTGGAAACCAGCAGGACCACCCATGATGGACAGGTTTCAACTGAGCTTCCAGACTAAGACAGACTAGGGAGAAGGACCTGGCAGCCCACTCCTGAAACAATTAGCCATTGAAAACCCTATGAATAGCAGAGAAGCATTGTTAAATACAGTGCTGGAAAATGAGGCCCCCAAGCTGGGAAGCATTCAAGAAATGACTGGGGGAGAGTTGCCTCCTCAAAATAGAGCTGACCTTAAAGGGGAATGGAGTAAGGCTCCTGAGACCTCCTTTTGCTGATGTGGCACAACTCAAAGTGAGAAGAAACACAGTGGCTGCAGCATTGGTCTCAAACATAGAAGACTGTGTGCATGGTACAGTGTTGGATTTTCATTCTGTTATACAGAGGGTCACTATGAATCAGATCCAACTTGATGGCACCTAATAACAACACCAGCCCTCATTATAACTCCATGAGTCAGTTGACTTTATTATCTTCATTTATGGATGATTTTATTATCTTCATCTATAGATGAGCCCAGAAGAGATGACTTGGCTAAGGTCACACGGCTGGGGATGGTGTGGGTATCTCTAGTATCTGTCATGCAAAGTGTACAAGGAACTACTTAAAAGCTCAGCAACTTGCAGAGTAAGCTGGGTGAGATTGTTTCCCATGTATACTTGGGGCAGAGAATGTAGGCAGCATCTAATAGCAAATGCCCCTCTGAGGTCAAGGGGCATCATTTCTGCAGGGACATTTTTAGGCTCTGCTGAAAGTGCCCTGAAATCCTTTGAATTGAAACAGCTTCCCTCCAATGCTGGCCAACTGAGTTCCAGATGGTGTACAGAACAGATTGAGGAGACTGTTTCTTGTAAAACTGATTCTGAACTGTATGGCTGGCTCCTGAACTTGATTGTAGAGATGTGCAATCAGGGAAGTCCAAGACAGTACTAGAAACAGAGTTGCATTGGAAAGCAGAGGACTCTTCAGCATCTTTGCCTCTGTATTCCCAGGTACTGAGTGGCCTCTACATTACCTGAGTTATATTAAGTACAATCTTTGTACTTACTGTTAAAAAAAATGATGATTTAAACATAACTGTGAAAAAAGTACATGCTTTTTTGCCTTTAGAATTCATATATAAAATCCTTGACCATCTTTTAGCCTTTTAATTTTCAAGGTTTAACAACTTAGTCTGCAAGGATGAAAGGAACAATTTATAAATGGTATTTAAGCAAAAACTGAATTCTTTCCTGTCAGTTAATAAGACTTTAGTTTGGGTATCTATAGGATTTGAGTTTCCCTTGTCATCTATAGCAGCCTTCATTTGTGCTAGTTTCCAAGGTGAAAAAAGACCTACATCATGCTTGCTTGTCTTAAACTTAGTAACCATAGTTGTTTTAAACTTAATAAATATCTTTCTGAGAGCCACGTGCAGATTATTTGTAAAGGGCTATAACCTAAACTAATAAGACTTAAAAGTGCAAAAAAAAAAAAAAAAAAAATCCAAGTCCAGATCAGATATATCCCAGTTGTAACCCCATGATGACCAACCTCAAAATTGTGATATATGGCCCTAGAAACTAAAAATAAAGAAGCCATCTCTGAAATGGTTGTAATTTGTTACCACATAGCTGGCAGAAACGGAATAGAGTGATGGTAGAACAATGAGCCCACATTTCTCTAGAAGAGGAAACTAAGCAAGAATGGAACAGTCTATCAATGTGGGAGGGGAGCAGGTAGTGAGTGTCCCAGGGTTAACCGCAATGCCAGTACTTAAATTTTCCCAAGTTGGAAAAAAACAGAGTTCTGAACCACTCAAAATTAAGTCAGACAAAGCCCATCATCTTTTAAATATGTGGTGATGCTTTCTTTAGAAAGGGCCCCTGAAGAGGACACCAGAGAGAACAGTTCTGCCCGCAGGCTTGGTCTAATGCTGGCTTTGACAGCTCCTGTGGGCTTCTATGTGACTATTTACTTTGAATAAATAATGGAACAACATTCTCACACAAGGCTAATTCTGCTGCCTTCTGAGATCCATGAGTTACCGCAAAACCAAACCTTGTAGCTGGGTGCAGTGGTGCATATGCGTGTAATCCCAGCACCTCAGGAGGGTTGTGAGTTTGAGGCCAGGGGCAGCCTGTGCAACTTAGAGACTTTGTCTCAAAATAAAAATAAGAATGAGGGTAGGGGGTGCAGCTCAGGGATTCAGCACTTACCTACCATGGGCAAGGCCCTGGGTTCAACCCCCTTAGTACTGCAAAACAAACAAAACCCACCAAAACTATTACTCATAGGTACCAGCAGAGCTAGAACCCCTGCAAGAAGATTGTGTGCCTTTTGCATCAGAATCTTTTATCTAATTTATACCAGGAGTTTTTCTTCCATTTACATTTAGGATGGTTGGGTGTTTTTTGGTTGGTTGGTTATATCTTCCACTGTTATATTTTGAAGAAGGGGTAGGGAGGATGGAATATTTGCATAGATTTGTAGGAAAATGGTTGATACCTATGCATACCTTTGTCTTTCAGTGGAATCTAGTTATTACTGTGTTGATTTCTCAAAGAAATCTCCTTTCAGTTATTTGGGGGCAGATAGGATCAGCAATGGACTTTTCTCACTGGAGATACCATAGGAATAATTGCTAAATAGCCAAGGGAAAGGGCCAATAGCTCCCCTCCACAGGCAGGCTCTTAAATTCCCCACCTAGTAGCCACTGAAGGTGTGCGGAACTTCATTGCTATGGATGAGGGAGCGGAGTTCAGTGCATATCCCTTCTCTGCTGAGCTCTCAAGACCACTACTGTGTTACAGTCTCACTCTCCACTGCTTGTGTCCACAGGGAGCTCTCTCTCATTACTGTATCCTTTAGGAACTGAACTCTGGGTCACTGAGAATAAATCAAGCAGGGGAAAAGAGTAGAAAGAAAGAAAAAAAGAAGTGGCCTTTTGCTTTAGCCATGATCAGGCTTTAACTTGAAAACAGATGGGAAAAAATATATACTGGTTACCATGAATAGAGAATGTATAAAATTGCAAACATTAAATTAGGTATGCATTTTTACTGTGACATACTTGTAGCCTTCCAAGTGACTCTCTTTACTTAGATGCTATAGAAGGGAAGGTTTTTTTTTTTTTATATAAGTTTCTTCATTTTTCAGTTGTTTGCAGAACCACAAATACAGAAAAGGTGGCTAATAGCTTCCTCAGTAACTGCCTGCAGACTTGTCTGCCTCACCTCTAGATCATAGGCTCTCTGCGCTGTACACTCAGGTCTTTGTGATGGAAGACAGAAGGAATGAATGAATACTAAGTTGATGAGTGGGTGGATGAATTAATGAATGGATGGATGAAAGAGTGGATGGATGGATTAGCAATGAGGAGGACTGAAAATTTAAGACTTAAGTACTGTAGTAACAAATGCATTAAGCATTAAATTTAATTATGTGTGTCTATAACGGTGACATTCAAGTGAAAAATACTCTTTTTCTGGTGTACATTGAGGTTCAGGGTTAGGAGGAAATCAGGGTCAAAATATTCAGTGAAGCTGCAGCATCAAGGACTGGTAAATAAAAATGATAAGCAGTCAGTGGCAGGTTAATTTTTAGAACCTCAAATCAGTCCTTTGCCAAGAGGGCTAAAAATAAGACAGCTAGAGAGCACCAGATTCTCCTCTGCATCATCTCTTTATGACTCAACCACTTTCTTTGTGGAAGTTAGACATCCTCAGCACACCATCTCTTTGAAGTCATTCAGTTGGCAGGAGTCACTCCCTCGAGACTAATAATTTATTCATTCATTTAATATTTTTTTCCGCCTATTATAGGTCACTGTAGAAGCCTTATGGAATAGGAAAAAATACTACAGCACACAGTGGTTACCTTTAAATTACTTCTAACCTAATTAGGGAGAAAAGATATAATAAGCACATGATAAGGTAACAATAATGGAAAAACAACACAAAAAAAGATGTCAGGAGAAAAGATGTGATCAAAACCCTGAAGAAGGCATCCATACAGGTCCTTGTTTTGAGAACCTTTGTATGTTCATCCTTAAACAGAAGATTACTATAGAACTATGTTTCTAGAACAGGAACCTGCCTGTCTGGCCAAAGTTGAATGGACCAGGAGTGGCACCTCACCAAACTGGGCCAATCAAATCTTCCCCTAGGAATCTTTTTTCTTTATCCTTCCTTCCTTCCTTCTCTCTCTCCTTCCTTCCTTCCTTTCTTCCCTTCCTTCCTTCCTTCCTTCCTTCCTTCCTTCCTTCCTTCCCTTCTTCCTTCCTTCCCTTCCTTCCTTCCTTCCAGCTGTACCTGGAAATTGAACTCAGGGTCTTGCACATACTTTGCAAACACTCTACCACTCTGCTATACTGCCAATCCATTTTTATCTGAAACAGGATTGCACTAAGTTACACAGGCTGTCTCTGGCCTGGAACTCGTGATCTTCCTGCCTCCACTTCCCAGGTATCCAGGATTACAGGTGCACACCACCACACCTGCCTTTCCCCTAGGAATCTGGAATTGGGTGTAACATTCTAGTTTAGTTTGGTTGATCCCCTTTATAAAAGGATAATATAATATTGGTAGCGGCCATTTTCCACCATGGCTAAGCAAAGAAAGTCAGTTGCAGTGAGGAAAAAGCAATGCAAATGTGAAGAGAGAAGCAGAGATAAGAGGAAAGAAAGGACTCTCTCATTCCTTAACGGTTGTAACTCCTTGTTTCAACAGTTACGGAGATACCATAGGAATAATTGCTAAATAGCCAAGGGAAAGGGCCAATTGCTCCCCTCCACAAGCAGGCTCTTAAATTCCCCACCTAGTAGCCACTGAAGGTGTGCGGAACTTCATTGCGATGGATGAGGGAGCGGAGTTCAGTTCATATCCCTTCTCTGCTGAGCTCTCAAGACCACTACTGTGTTACAGTCTCACTCTCCACTGCCTGGGTCCACAGGGAGCTCTCTCTTTCATTACTGTACCCATTACTGAGATTCAGTTTCTCCTTGTCCTTGAGGTTCATGAGTGTTTCTGCAATCAAATAAGGGTACACTTCTATTTGCCTGTGCAGAAAACAATTTCATCTTTACCAAGTTCATTTGATATCTGACAGACCTGTGTCACTGGAAATCTAGGGAATTTCTGGTCCAAGTTTGGGATGCTTTCCTAATCCCTCTTTCCCCTGCTGTAGGTATTACTAGTACCTTCTCACCTCAGAGTCAGATCATTCCAAACTCTCTCATTCCCCTTTATTTCAGCCTCCAAAATGCAGAGGTGCTTCGAATATTTTATCTGATATAAACCTTCCAGTAGCCCTCCCATGAAATAGACAGTCCTATCTCCACTTCACCAGAGAAGGATGTGGCAATCCACTCCCAAAGTAATCCTGAAACAATCAGCCATTGAAAACCCTATGAGAGGTTTTCAACCCCTATGAGAAGTTTTCAGCCCCTATGAGAGGCTATGGGTTGGGCCCAACTTGAAGGTACCTAATGACAAAAATCCCCATTTCAATGATAAATTTCACATTCAAAGAAATTGAGTAACTTACCCAATACCACATTTCGAAGTAGTAGAGCTGTGACATGAACTGAGGCAGGATGACTCCTGCATAGACCCTCTTAACTTCTCCATTTGCTGGACTAGCACAAGGAATATTACATAGGATGATCTTTTCCTCAATATTTGAAAATGCTATGCTCTTTATGGTCCTTTCATTCCATGGGCTATTATCATAAGGCACAAACATCTTAATAGGGACAAGGGAGATGGGGCAGATGGTCACCATTCCCATTCCTTCTGCAAGGCACAAGGGAGCTCTACCTTTCTTGAACATTTCCTTGGAGTTAAATTGCAGACATGCCATTATATCAGCCATTGTAATGAGGGGGAAAAAAAAGTGACCTATGCTACTTCCAGGCTCCTCATCAACTTCTCTAGGCAATTTCCTTGGCTCACTCTTCTCCTTCCAAGTAGATCAAGAGGCCATGTGCACTGGATGATGGCAGTCCAGGCTGTTGTTGTTGTTGTTGTTAGGTGCCGTAGAGTCGGTATCCGACTCCTAGCGACCCTCATAGGGTTTTCAATGGCTGACAGTTTTGGAATTGCCTTGGGAGTGGATTGCCAGGCCCTTCTCCCATTTTTGTGGTGCTGGGAATTGAACTCGGGACCTCAGAGACTGCAGTGCAGCGCTCTACCAACTGAGCTAAATCCCAGCCCAGTCCAGGCTGTAAGGAACCCAAATCCACAAGTCATCCTATGGAGGGGAACTATGCAGGAGCGTCATCCCACTCTCATAGACTAGGTGGGAAAAAGACATTGATCGTGCTAAACCCCTGCAATTGCAGATTGTTTGCTACAGAAGCTGCCAATTTTCCCTTATTGATCCACCTGCTGTTGTTGTTGTTGTTGTTAGATGCCGTCGAGTAGGTATCCGACTCATAGCAACCCTCTGTACAACAGGGAAAACACTATTGTCAGTGCTTCTCTGCTGTTCATAGGGTTTTCAATGGCAGATTGATTTTTGGGAGGGGGTTGCCAGGTCCTTCTCCCAAGCCTACAGCTTCTGGTGTTCCCAGGCGGTCTCCCATCCAGGTACTAACCAGGCCCGACCCTGCTTAGCTTCTGAGATCTGACGGGATCGGATGCCACAGGGCTATAGCTGCAGGCCTCCTCCCTAATAGCCGCCCTTAAGTCCTTTAAGTCCTTGGATTCATATTGTTGTTGTTGTTGTTGTTAGGTGGCGTTGAGTCGAGTCCAACTCATAGCGACCCTATGTACAGCAGATCGAAACACTTGCTGATTCTGTGCCAGGCAAACAATCTTATTTATGTTTAAGCCCATTGTTGCAGACACTGTGTCAATCCATCTGGTGGAGGGTTTTCCTCTTTTGTGTTGACCTGCCACTCTTCCAAACATGATGTCCTTCTCCAGGGATTGTTCTCTCTTGACTACATGTACGAAATATGTAAGACGCG